>PVIU01002999.1:42526-156199 GCA_004026605.1 Ondatra zibethicus | reverse complement strand
CTGTCTCAGTAGGTGGACCAGCCCCTCACGGTCCTAACTTCCTAACTCATCTTCTCCCACCTTCTGCTCTTCAACTGCACCTTGGGGGCTCAATCCATTGCTCTGATGTGAATGTGGGTCTCTGTCTCTATCTCCATCCATCAGATGAAATTTCTATAATGGTAATCAAGATAATCATCAATGTGACTATGGTACAAGGAAATGCTCAACATCCTTAGCCATCAGAGAAAAGCAAATCAAAACAACTCAGATTCCATCTTACATCTGTAAAAATGACCACGAGCAAAAAACACTGATGACAGCTTATGCTGGAAAGGATGTGGGGTAAAGAGAAAACTTCTGCATTGCTAGTGGGAGTGCAAGCTGGTATAGCCCCTTTGTCTATCAATAAAATGATTTCTCAGAAAATTAGGAAACAACCTACCTCAAGACCCAGCAATACCACTTTTGGGTATATATCCAAAGGATGCTCAATCGTACCACAAGGACATGTACTCAACTATGTTCATAGCAGCATTGCTTGTCATAGCCAGAATCTGGAAACAACCTAAATGCCCCTCAACTCAAGAATGGATAAGGAAAATGTGGTACATTAACACAATGGAGTATCACACAGTGGAAAAGAATAATGACATCTTGAAATTTTCAGGCCAATAGATGGATCTAGAAAACATCATATTGAGTGAAGTAACCCAGACCCAGAAAGACAAATATAATATGTACTCACTCATAAGTGGCTTTTAGACATAAAGCAAAGAAAAACCAGCCTACAGTTTACAATCCCAGAGAACCTAGACAACAAAGAGGACCCTAAGAGTCATACATGGATCTAATCTACATGGGAAGCAGAAGAAGACAAGATCTCCTGAGTAAATTGGGAGCATGGGGATCATGGGAGAGGGCAGAAGGTGAGGGAAGAGAAAGGGAGGGGAGGGGAGAAAACATATAGCTCAATAAAAACAATTTTAAAAATTAATCTGAAAAAAAAGAATCAGCCAATGTTTAGCAGGAACCCACATTTATTCCCTTTGTGTTCTTGGCATTTTGCACACATGCCTCTTTCTGATTATTGGTCACCTACTGGCAAGCACTGGGCATTTTTCACTTTCTAGTAAAAAATCACATGCTGATTTTGATCAATCACATCCAATTTGTTATGTGGACATACATTCAATTTCCATCAGCACAATCAAGAGTGAGATTGTGGACTCCCATGGCAGTGGCTTGCTTGATTTTATTAATTAACTAATGTGATGATCAATGTTGATGGCCAACTTAACCCAGTCTAGGCTTACCAGGAAGATGGGTCTCTGGAGATAATCACAATTATGTTAATTGAGGTGTGATACCCACCCACTGTGCATGGCACCACTCCCTAGCTGGGATCCTGTGCTGTGTAAATGGAGAGAGGGGAGTGCGCAGTGGTAGCCATTCATAGCTCTGTTCCTAACTAGGATGTGCTATAAGCAGCTGCCATCTTGTCCCCCCAGCACTGTAGATGGTATCCATGAGCTGTGAGTCAGAATAAACCCTTTCTCCCTTAAGTTGTTTCTGTCAAGGTATTTTACCACAGCAGCAGAAAAAAGAAACTAAGGCTATTTTAATCATTTACTTTTAGGTTTGAGAGATGAAAACAGGGCTTTATACATGCTCCATGAGCACACTACCACCGAGCCACATTCCCAGGTCATTTTAACTTTTCAGAGTCACTTCAACCACTTCCCAGAGACACACAAGCATCCTTGACATCTCCAATGTCTGTAGCTGCCTGTCTTCTATTATAAACATTTTCATGATGAAGTGACTCTTGGGGACTACAGTTACATGACGTGGTTGGTCACTGCTCTACCTGTTATGAAGCTGTGCCTTTCAAATCTCTTTGTCATCTCTAATGCTCATGGTGGAATCCCGAGCATTCTCACTCTCTTGTACATTTTTATCAGACTTAGGGGTTCATAGGGAAATTGAGATGAAGTTATAAAAATCATCCATGTGCTTTCTGCCATGTATGCATAGCATCCTCAGAATGAGCACATTCCAATGTGGGCATTTGCTATGGTCAATGAGCCTTGGTGGTGGGTCTTTACCCTCTGTGTTCCATAGTTTTGTCAGGGGCTCACTTATATCATAAATTGTAAATTTATAACGTGTATCCATCTCTGCAGTGCCCTGCATCCTGTGTCCCCAGCACTAAGATGAACTTTAAGTAATGCTTCAATATTTATCTTTGTTTATTGACATCATTTTAGATTCCACATGTATGTAAGATGCTGTAAACATTTAAAGTCTGGCTTATTTCACTTAACACAATAGGCATTAGATTCACTTGTGTTGTAGCAAAAGGGCAGGCTTTCTTTTATTCTGGTTGAATGATACTTCATAATATATATCTGCATGCATGTATACATATATGTGCATATGTCTATCTATCTTTAATGCCTTACCATTATTCTCCTATATTAATATACCTCTTAACCCTCATCACAAAGCTTCCCTTTGCAGTAGAAGGTGGCTAGTACAGTTGTCAATTGATGATACTGTGTAGTTATTTCTTCAGAATTAGACAATTCCCTCCAAGTGGAAGAACAGGGGCTCATGAGCCTCATATGGCCAGAGCAACATTAAACAAGCAGTAGCCACTTTCTGGGGAGGACTCATGTGGAGCTGACTCCAAGCTGTCAGGGAAGCTGTGGGGATGCTGGGATGGGTCTTTTAGAGACACAATCACCTCTGAGTCACCCATGTTCCTGTAAGTTGCCCCCATTCATCTTCCTTTAAGGATCTCCATATTCCCATTGCTTCTTCAAGTTGAACCTGTGTGCACCATTTCTTTAGCTAGCTCTCACTGCCTCATCTGGAACTTACAGGTGCTGCTTCTTGCCCAAAGTTATATAGTAGGTGTTTTGCTCTTGATGGTTTCCCTATTTTGTCTGTAAAGACCATAGGACTGTAGGTGTGTTTGAGAGTATCAATTCATTTCTTTGGAACATATTCTTCTCTGCACATATGCCTGAGGTTTAGAATGAAATCTCTTCATGGCTTCCCATCACCATGAAACACCTTCTTATGGACCCCAGCCTTTGGATGTAGCTGACTTCCCTACCTTCTTATAGACCATGACATTTGGATGTAGCTGACCTTCCCACCTTCTTGTGGACTTCAATCTTCGGACATAAATAGACCACAACGTTCAAATGTAGCTGACCTCCCCACCTCCTTACCGACCACAACATTCAAATGTATCTGACCTCTGTACCTTCTTATGGGACCACAACTTTCAGACGTAGCTGGACCACAGAACTTGGATGTAGTTGACCTCCCCAGGTCTTCTTGACCATCTCTCTCTCTGCCCTCACACCCCAATTGGTCTTTGATTCATGGAATGTTCTGAACACTTTGCCATCCCAATTCTCAATTTTCTTTGCTCTGTTCCACTTTCCATATTTTCCTGTTTCTTGACAACCCTTAAACTTTCAAAAATAGTTTATCAGAAAGGTCTTTTCTGTCCCTGAACCCACCAACGCAAGCACTCATGTTATCGATACTGACAATACCTATAATTCCTGGTGCAAGCGTTAAATGTTCTTACTAAAACAAGCTTGTGCAGCCCTAACCTGAGAAATGCAACGAAGTGCACACAGCTGTTGAGAGATGACCCTGGGAGCAGGCTGTCTGGCTTGCTCTTCACTGCACTGTCAGCCTCATTACCACTGGCATCTTCCTCCTCTGGATGCTGTGTCCCAGGAAGTAAGATAGCTAGAACCTGCTAATGTGGCTTAACTTATATTCATTCACTAGTCTTCCTAGTCATTCATCCTTTTACTCATTGATCCAGCTAACCCTACCCGTCTATCTCTCCATCCATTAGTCTTTCATCTATCTCACCCAGAAAAAGCTCCCCAATGATCCTATTATCCTTATACCAGGTTTATAAACTTTCCATGTGTTTTACTCTGGTCTTAATTTCTTTTTTTAAACATTTATTTATTTATTTATTTATTTATTTATTTATTATGTATACAATATTCTGTCTGCGTGTATGCCTGCAGGCCAGAAGAGGGCACCAGACCTCATTACAGATGGCTGTGAGCCACCATGTGGTTGCTGGGAATTGAACTGAGGACCTTTGGAAGAGCAGGCAATGCTCTTAACCACTGAGCCATCTCTCCAGCCCTGATCTTAATTTCTATAGCCATATAGATGTATACTTGAATTTTAGGTCCATTTTCACCCTTCAAAAGTACTGTAGAGATGTTCTATGTCATAAGGTAGCCTTCCAGAAAATGTAATTTTTTAAATAACTTCATACTATTCTGGTTTACAGCTATTCTGTAAAGTCCCTAATGCTTCAGTATGGGGTGGAAACTCACCTTTGTGTTTTGAGAGTTCCAGCTTGATAGACAGCAGATGGGGTTGTTTATATAGAGATCCTGCATACAATAATTTCTTTAAGATGACTATAGGTATTTCCTAAAAAATACCTTTGGAATTTGAAACATTACAGGAAAGGGAAGGGGCATCTATACGTGTTCAATGTGAATTACTAAATTGTTCCATGGCGTGTGTGGGGGAATCCCATGGGTGTGCTTTGCCAGCAGCCCTCACTAGCTGAGGATTCCTTAAAGCCTCGTGGAGAGCATGCCCCGAGAGCCTATGTTCATCTGCACCAAGGAGCAGGAGGCCAAGCCCACAAAGGGAGTCAGACCATGGTGTTCAGAAGAGAGGTCCTGAATTTGGAAATAGGTCCAAGATCAAGCTGTGTTCTGATGCCACTCAGCTCTGTGAGAGGCAGCTGTGCCATCTGGAAAGTACCATAAGGTCCAACAAAGAGTCCCAGGTTGGTGCTGGTCAAAGGCTGGCTTCTTCCCTGTAGCTCTTAGGAGAAAAAGGGTTCTCTGGCTTCAGGGAAGGATAGTGAACTTGTATTCAGCCAAAGGATGCAAAGAGAATGGGGAATCTAGTATCCCCAGAACTAGTGTCCTCATCTGCCATAGAAATTTAATAAGCCAGTGTCTGTGATGTCTTCAACCCAGCACCTAGTGTTTAAACCCAGTATGAATGTTTAAAGAAATGAATTAAACCCTGCATGTGGCATGCCCCCCCCAGTTTATAGTATATAATTGGCTCCTTGCAGCTCCCACCTGTCAACATCAATATTGTGTTTCTATTTCCTGAATGGGGAACTTTCAGAACTTGAAGCAAGTTGTCCAAATTTGAAAACCTAGAGAGGGGAGGAAGAGCTAAGGTTGAGCTGGGGACATTCTGCCCTGTAATGGGAAGTGATTTCTTTCCCTGTATCTTAGGGCTTCACAACAGCTCTGGTGTCTATCTTATCACTGAGCTGTGGCATGAACTGAACTGATTCTCTGCTTGAAAGCATATTATTCTTATGCTTAGCCAAAGTACCCAGTCCTGGGACACCATCACCATCAGGACCGGGGTTAGCACCACCAGCCATTTTTCTCACCCACAGACCCCTGCAACCACTCTTCTGATCTCGCTGTCAAATGTTCCTGTTGCCTTTGACAGGAGGGAGTGCGCATTCCATTAAGAGATGGGTGAACACACAGACATAAAGGTGAGACAGGGTCAAGAGGGTGTGACATGTGGAATCATAGCACAGACGGAGCCTGTTCAGAGGATCTCTGGGAACCTTTGAGGTGCAGCCAGCCTTGAGAAAACTCTCTGCTGCTGAGGTGCAAAGTGTGGACACATCTTGGGGGCAGCCCAAGGGAACATGCTAGAAGGAAGCAGCAGGTTAGACTTGGGTTGTCATGAGACAATCCAAGCCTGCTCTTAGGACATCTCTGGTTTTCGTAGGTATCCGGGTTGTGTTGTGCTCCTCACAACTGACTCCAAATACCCACTTTGAGATCCAGAGAAAATGCTGTCCATGAACCATGAGGATCTGAAGGAAGAGACGGAGGTGGACTAGGGGTCTGCAGTAGAAGCGCATAGGACAGGAGAGAGCAAAGGGAGGGGGACCTGAAACCCGACACAGACAACACTTGACCCTTCTTCTCTGGGCTGTGGGACTGGGAGGTGGGCATCAAAGAGGATAAGGCTTTGGAGAGGCACAGGTGTTAGATGGCCCCAGATGCATGACCTCGCTCCCTCTGAGTGAGCAGCCAGTACTTTCCACTCTAGGCAGGAAGGAGCCTGTATTTCTCTTTTAATCTTGAAAGAGAAGAAGACAGTAGCAAAGGCTTCCTTGTCCAATCCTAATTTGAGTTGAATTCAAGGAAAGTAGAGTTGATGTGTATGACACCAAAGCATGGAGGAGGAAACTGAGGTGTGGCTCCCCTCTTTTCTCTTCCCACTCATAGCCCCCAGTCCAGAGTTCCTGCATTTGGTTTCTGGGTAGTATGCAGAACATTCTATGATGAGAACCATCCTTTCTTCCAAGGCTGGAGCCAGGGTTTCCTTCAGCCAGGGTCTGTCTCTCCTTGGGTTAGTGCCTTTACGTTTGGATGAGAAAACAACTGACAAGTTCAGCTTAGGGAAAAGACCTTTTAAGATGTGGGACTTGGGGAATTTTCTAGATCCAAGTCAACATATCCCTTTGGTTACGATCATACTCAGATGAAAGACCAGAACCAGAAGCCAGGAAAAGTATGTTGATCCACAAAGCATCATACACTCAGAAGGCAAAGCTGCCTCAACATACCCCAGGTTAATGTGTTCCTACCCCAGATGAGATAGTGTTGCTCCTGTCCCAGAAAGAAGAAAACAGACCAGCAGTTCATCTTCTGGGCCTTAGCTACATTCAAGCAGAAGCTCAGACGAAGGGTTAGATTTTTGTCCTCTGACACTTGTGAAATAGTTCCAAAGCCAGGCTCACTCCACAGAGGCTGGACTTGGCGTGCCTTTCTCTTTTGGCCCCTTGCTGTCTCCATCCATGCTGGCTGACAGCAGAGGCTCTGCAGTGGGATGAAAAGGAGATGGAACAGGCTGGCCTTCGCACCTGCCAAATGAAACATCTTGGGTGACATTAGAATGAAAAGTGCTTTGGTTTCCTAAACCCAGTCGAAAGAGGATGGTATGAAGCTCAAATCCTCTCTGGGGCCAAATTCTGGAAACACGGGTGATGACAGTCATGGAAATTAAGATCTTTCCAAGTTAAAGGTTCAGAACTCCCAGAACACTGATGTGTCTCTGCTGGTTGATTGTGCTCCTCTGTCTGGTCTTGAAGAGCCCTTCATTCCTGGAGCATTTGGAGTCTGGAGGCCATCCTCGTTTCTCTTCACTGTGATGCTGTGGTCTCCTGGAAGAGAGACCAGGTCTTGGCCACAGTCTTACGAGATTCTTATTACTTAAAAAGTTGAAAGAAATAATAAACTAAATCAGGTTGACTAGTACAAGACTGCTATAGTTCTCCAAGCAATAAGGGTTGAAAGCATCCCAATAGCTAACCTATATCACATTTATTCATTGTGGTGGTTTGAATAAAAATTGGCTCCTCTAAGTCCTTAGGGAGTTGTCACTATTAGGAGGGTAGGTTGTGGCTTTGTTGAAAAAAGCGAGTCACTAGTGGGTGGGCTTTGAGGTTTCAGAAGCTCAAACCAGGCCCAGTGTCACTCTCTTCCTGCTCCCTGGCAGTCCAGATGCAGAACTCTCACCTCCTTCTCCAGCATCATGTCTGCCTGCACGCTGCTATGTTTCAAACCATGATGATAATTGACTAAGCCACCCCAGATAAATGTTTTCCTTTATAAGTGTTTCTGCAGTCATGGTGTCTCTTTACAGCAATAGAAACCCTAACTAAGACACTCATTGTGTGTTTATGGAAAGGACAGATTCCATGCTTACTGTCTGTTTCGTTATCACTGAGATAAGCAATGGGCCCTACCCCATGTGACAAGGCTTTGTTCCAACCTTTCCTTCTGCTGGGCCTGTTCAGGAACAGCGGGGCCTATGCTTGCATCCAGAAGAACTGAGCCCCGTACCTGCATGCGGTGCCTAGGAACTGTAGCTCCTGCACCTACATTCATTCAGAGCCTCTGAACCACAGACCCTAGCCCCTGACCTGCATGTTTCCAGAGCCTCTGCATCCATGGGCCAAGTTCCTGAATTTGCATATGTCCTGCATCCTGTACCTGAGGGGTTCTTTTGACTTCCTAGAAGCTTCTGCCTCTTGAACATAAGTACTTCAAGGTCATGGTGCCTCCAAAGCCTTCTGTGACTGCCAAGTGCTCATACCATGTCTGTAGCCAACATGCCATTGCTTGCCAGATCCCATGTGGTTGACATCTGCTCAGGCCACCTACAGTGACCATGTCCCCTTTGCAAGGTTCTCAAGTGCCAAGTTTTCTTTACTTCTAGCTGTTCTATTCATATGACCCATGAGCCTCCATTGCAGCAAAAGATGTGCCATTTTCTGTTATGGAAAGTTCCTCTTCTGTGGGCAATGACTTCATAAGCTGTGGTCACCACGAAGTAGAAGGGCATCCTACTCTAAGACCTACAATCTCTCTTCCAGCCCCGAAGTTAAAATCCAGCTCTAAAGCTACTAAGATCCACCTGACCTGTCTAGCTCCGTGAGATCCCCAAGGTAAAAAAAAAAGCTCACCAAGGCAAAGGAGGGTTCACCCTCCTGTCCCTACCAAAGCTGCAATCACACCAAGTGTGTACAAGACCAGAGATGTCCCAACCATCCAAGCAACCGTAAAATCTTTAATGTCACTGTTGTTGTCTATGCTCTAAACTGATGGAGCAATAAGAAAGGAAAGATGGGTAGAGGCTGGAATGGGCCTAATCAGGTGTTTTCAACAGGCAAAGTAACATAGCTCCACAGAGTTAATCAAATGCATCTAAAAGAATGCAAGAAATTCTCTTACTGAGAATAGGGAAGTTGGGGAATGATGAGGTTCAAGAAGAGGGAACTGGATAAACCAACCCTTACATTAGCAGTGATCACCCAGCCATGAGCAATCACCTGCTTTTCAAAGGCCAAGATAAGGGAGGGAAGAGAGAAATGGAAACTCACCCTGAATGGCAGATTCCAAAGGGACAAACAGTAGCTAGATTTCTCCAGATGTTTCCAGTTATTCCTTCCCAAGGAAGAGGCTTCAATAGAAGGATAGAGAGAGGGGTTCAAGAGATGAATCAGTGGGCACAATGTTTGCTGCATAAGCAAGAATCACCAACACTCACATAAAAGCCAGTTATAGTAATGTGTGTCAATAACTCTAGTGTTGGGGAGAAGGAGCAAGATATCTGGGGTTTGCTGGCCATCCAGTAAAGTACTAGGATATCTTAGTCAGCAAAGATACCCTGTCTCAAAAAATAAAGTGAGGAATGACAGAGGGGCACACCTGGTGTCCCCCTTGTGCCACCACGTGTGCAGATATAGGTAAGTACAGCCCCTCACATGCACGTGTACACACAGACATACACTAGAGAGAGAGGAACCACAAAACCACCATGAAGGGAATGAAGTCTTTCCTCTGCACAGACACAGAGGGGAATGTCCCAGAAAAACCTCTTGACTCAGTGAAGGTGTCGAAAGCAAATGGCACCATCTTGTCATCCCTGATAGTGTCACTGACAGTCTCCCAGGAAGATGCTCAGCCTAAGAAGTCCAAACCTGCAGGTGGACACCTGGGTCCATCCCTGCCACCCTGGCCTCCTCTCTGGGTTCTGGGTAAACACAGATGCAGAAAAGGTTCTGGACCTGTCTGTGAACATTTCAGTCACCTGTCTCGTCCTGAGCCTGTACTTGATGACGAACTCTGCAGGAGGAACAGGGCATTGAGAGATGCTTGATGTGCCCAGAGGAGTTCCTGATGGAACCCATAAGGTAGGCATCTTCTTTCTAGTAATCAGTCATCCAAAAAAGTAACTGAATTAACAACCATTAGCGTTTGCAATGATGCTGGTAGATAAGGCATGATGGCATTGCTCTGTCTGTGGAGGTGACAGCATGAAGTGGAGGCTTGTTAGAGGAAGGAAACAGGGACCAGGGTTGGGTGTCACCTCAAAAGGCTCTCCCCAGTGATCTCCTTCTACCAAACAGGCGCCAGGTGAACACAACCGACAGCCATGGCCTGCGACCTCCCAGGACAGTTACGACTGCCTCCCACAGCAGGAGCAAAACTTACTTAGAGCATTATGATTTATTTTATTTATTTTTTTAATCTTGGGGTAAGGAACTTAATTGCATGGTTCTCAGTGTGAACTTTGTAGATGAGTGTCAGTTGTAATACCAAAAGGTGAGACACGCCCACAAGGTTCACAGCCTCTTCCAAAATAACACAGACATCTATATCATGAGCCTGGGGAGGACATTTCAGATTCAAACCATAGCAGGGAGTTCGAGCATGGCCTCATGAGGAGAACGCCCCACCCCCTGAGAGTGTGCAAAGTGGGTAGATGAGAACGAAATTGGGATTATTTGGGGGTGCTCCATGTGAAGGTGAGAGGAGAGACCCCTGGGTGGCTCTGGGTTTCGGGCGTTAGCTTTGTGATGAATGATAACGCCTTCCCTCAGAACACATGTAAGCAGCATAGACACCTTCCCAGAGCCCCAGGCCCTCCGGTGGCATCTGGTTTGGGGACTGCCATGCCTCGTCAGGTCTGTCTGAACCCTGGTGAGCTCATCAGATTCAGAGTGTGATGTTCAGAAAAGCTAGAAGAGTAAAGCCATCTAAACCGTTTGGAATCAGACAAGGACCTACAGGATTTGGAGTTTGCCCTGCTGGGTTTCAGTCTTGATTTGGTCCAGGATTTCCTCACTATACTACACTTCCTCCCTTTTGGAATGTTAATGTATACTCGGTGCCATTGTATATTGGAAGTATACAATTTGCTTTTATTTTACAGGGGGTTACAGTTAATAGATTGCTTTGAGTCTCAGAAGAATAGTGTTGAAACTGAAAGACTATGGGGAGTTTTAAAGTTGTACTGAACATATTTTGTCTTATGATATGGCTAACAAGCCTACAGAGCCAAGGAATGGAATATGCTTTCAATAATAAATGCCCCCATATTCTTGGGCACTTGACTGATCAATCCTAAGTAAGTGGAATACTCAGGAAAGATTAGAGGGAGTGACCTCACTGTAGGAGGTGTCACTGGGAACAGGCTTGGGGTTCTCAAAAGACTCTTACCATCTCAAGTTTGCTCTCTCTGTTTCTTGTTTGTGGTTTGAGATGTGAACTCTTCTCTACTGCTCCCATTGACTGCTGCCTGCTACCTCTGCTCCCCCATCAGGACTATTATCCCTCTGGAACCATTAACCAAATAAACTTGTTCTTTCATACATTGTCTTGGTTGAGGCATTTTATCACAGCAATTGAAAAGTAGCTAAGACAGATGCTGTGTCTTCATCCATTAGTGTCTTCACAAGGAGAGAAGGCCAGTGATAGGATAGCCCTCATCAGGTTGTTACAGGAAGTGAAGATGTCTACGCAGGCAGAATTCAGATCACCAAAGTAATTATTATTCAACAATCCTTCACTATTTAAAAACTTGCCAATTCTTTGATAATTTCATACAACACGTTTTGATCATATTCACCCGCAAGTCCTCACCCTGTCTCCTTTCAGATCCACCTTCACCTCCTGACCCTCATTCATAACTTCATGTCTAATTCTTACATCCTGCATATCCCTGTATGTGGGGACATCCATCAGAGTGTGTATGAGCATCCACACCCTTGAAGAAAACTGCCTCTCCTTTCCATGGAAGCCATTGACTATTCATAGGTCCTCCAATAGAGCTGGGTTCTCATGGACCCTTTCTCCTTCATGCTGGAACATTGGTTGGCTTGATCTTGTGTTGATCTTGTTCAGACGACCAAAGCTGCTGTGATTCATGAGAGAGGGGCATTTCTACAGGCTTTGGGAAGAGAATATAAAAATACTTCTCAGGGCACACAGTATGAGTTGAAATCTGAGGTCCAAACGGGAGAGTAGCAATGGAGCCATGAAGTATAGGACCTCGAGTCTATCATGCCAAGGGCTTCAGATGCTTTCTGAGGCCGTAGAAATGTGGATTTTACTCTTTACTGTGCCAAAGCCTCATGCTCCTCCTCTAGAACACATACCTTGTCTTCACAGTATGTCCTTGGGCTCTGCAATGTTTTCATGTCTTTCCTCCTTAATCCCAACACATTCAACATGGGAATGGCCACAGAATATTAAGCTCCAGATCAATGCATTCATGGGGACCCTGGCTCCCCATGACATCTGAGAAAGCCAAATGAGAAAATAAAAAAACCAGCATTGTGGAGCCTCTCAAGAGAATTCCCTGAGCCAAGAGAAGTGAGGGAGAAGCAGGTGGGTTCTCTTTTTGATTGTAAGCCATCAAAGTCCCTGATGCAGGACAGCCCTTCAGAAACACTTGAATGCGTATTAACTTTGCATGTCAGAGAAAACCCAGTCTCAGTACGAATAGGCATGGGCAGTCTGACCCTGGATCCCACACTCAGTCAATCTAGATCCCAGGAGCGTGTAATAAGACCTCAAAGAATGCACACTACCTGCAAAATTCTTGGACTTGCAGTCCTGATGGATGCCAGGCTACTGAAGCAGAGGTGTCCTCTGTGTTCACCTTCACAGCTGCAGATTCCAACATGTCAGATGCCCTTTGAAACCAAGGGACCAGGGAATCATCAGCCTTGGCAGTCAATCTGCAGACTGCCTTTCTTCCCAGTTACTCCTCCCATTTTCTCCTCATGGACATGTCTGCTTTCTCTCAGGGTCTCCAAAGATCCGTCTCCACTGACCTCTCTCCTGTCTTTCCTCTGTGCCTTCCAGGTTTTATTCACCCCGCACATTCCCCATCAGCTAATCCCTTTTGTGTCTCTCCAGCAGCTCAGTAGAGAAGAAATTGCTTGACACATTATCCGTGGAGAAATTTCCTCCAACATCCTTGCTCCTGTGTTCGCTGGTCACAGGCCACCATCCTGCCCTCCCAGGATATAGCTTATCGGATCAGTGAGTCTTTATTAGGCCCAAGATACACGTTCACCAGGCTCAAGATCTCTAATGTCAGTCACTCCTTGGTTTCCACATTTATTAGCTATCTTATGCTCTGTGAGCTAAGACCCTTCCAGGCTCTATGGGTACATGCTACTCATATTGTACTCACCATGTGCATCCGTGTGAGCATGTGCCCACAGAAATCAGGGAGTCTGACACATTGGAACTACAGCTACAGACAGTTGTGGATCACCTGACATAGGTGCTGGGAACCAAACTCAGGTCCAGTGGCAGAGCAGCAAGCCTTCATGAGCACTGAGCCATCTCAATTTTAATCCCATCTTTTTGATAGACTTATCTTTGAAGCTCACAGTCCCGTGCTCAGGACCACATCTAACCCACATGATTAGGTGGGCTCATCTGGAAGGATGCTCTTTGCAGTATTCACTCTGAGTGATGTTTGGAAGCATCAAAAATTCTGGGTGCTAGGCAATTGTTTAAAATTATATACTGCAACTCTGTAATAGAAGAGCTTATAGCTATGAAATATCACAACTTAAGACACTATTGGTTAGGGAAATAAATATTCACAAAACAGGTAGCATACATTATATAATTCCAATTCTTAACACACACACACGCACACAAAACCTCATGTTTCTGTCAGCAGCCAGAGCTGCACCAAAATGTAGTTGTGATTATTTCTGGGGGAATCAAAACATACTTTGTCTCAGAATTCACCTTCCTATCTTTGCTTTTCAAATTTTGCTCATGAATATACTTTTCTATTAGCTCTCAGAAAAGAGATAATAAATACTGTCGAAAACATGCTAAAATGTAAAAGGAATAAACAAGCTGGCAAATAATGCCTGGAACATAAAGACAAGATATTAATATCTTTAATCTAGAAAGAGAGCTTATAAATTAAAGGAAAATAATTCCAGTATGTACCCAGGTAAAGACAGCAAAGAGAAAACACATTCATAACAAAAACCCACAACCGGAAAGGATGCTCAAGTAGCTAATAAACATGAAAAGTATTTATTTCTCGAATAAACCAACAAGGGCAGTGAAACAAAAGATCTGTGGGACTTTGTGCAGGCCACACAGTGCCTCAGGTGCAGGCAGGGTGCACTCAAACGCAGCCGTGTCCTCACCCGCATCATGTCATCTTCTGCCCTTTAGATGTCATTTTCTCCACTAATGTAGACACTACAAAGTTGCCCAAACTCAAGTAAATAACATCCCCTTCATGATCAGTCAAGTAACCCTAATTAAACTCAAGGGAACACATGCATGCATGTAGGCACAACACATGTATATATGATGTTGGGAAGAGGGATTCCAGTGAGAACAGGAGAGGGTATAGAGTCAGTAAGGGGGACTAAAATGACAAAAATTTATTATACACATGCACAAAACTGTCAAGGAATTAAAAATAAGGTAGTCACTCTTACACTGTGAAGCTGTCAATTTTGAATGACATTAGTCAATATTACTGAAGACAAATGACTCAGTTCTTGGTGTCAAGGTGTTGAGAGTCTATATTTGATTATCCTTTTTTTAGAAAGTCACCCAAAATCTTCCTGACACATGATGTCACCAAGCCCAGCATGGTCCTAATAATCTCTTCTGTAGATTTGTGTCCTAAGCAAGTGGTACTTAAGACTGATGAGCGGGGTGTCTTACTTTCCAGTTCTTTCAGTGGAGTTTGTGAAGTATAGGCAGACTTTTCTGTCCTGCTAGCCAGTTCCCAAATAACCACACAGAGAGTTAATATTAATTATAAATCCCGGGCTGATAGCTTAGGCTTGTTTTTTGCTAGCTCTTATAACTTACATTAACCCGTTTCTCTTCATCTATGTGCTGCCCCGAGGCTTTACCTCATCTACTTACTTCCCATCTCATGATGGCTCCTCTGACTCTACCCTTCTTCTTCCCAGCATTCTCTCTGTCCCCCAAATCCTGCCTAGTCATCAACCAATCAGATCTTTAATAACAGAGGAGAGTAATACATATTGACAGCGTACAAAAGATTGTTGCACAGCAATGAGGATATTTTGGTTGCTGCTGCTGTGATAGACACTGACCAAAGCCACTGGGAAAGGGAAGGGCTGGTTTCATCATACAGCTCTCGGTCACACTGTGTCAGTGAGGGCAGTGAGAGCAGAAACTCAAGAGAGAAGCCTGGAAGCAAGAATAGGAGTACTGCATACTGGCTTGCCCCTCACAGCTTCTTCAGCCTGCTTTTCTTATACAACCCAGGGCCACCTGCCCAGAGGTGGCACTGCTCATGGTGGGCTGAGCTCTCCCACATCCATCCCGAGTCATGACAATGTCTTAAAGATATGCACATAGGTCAATATGACAGAAGTCATTTCTCAGCTAAGTTTTCCTCTTCCCAGTCGACTCTAGCTTGTGTGCACAATGACAAAAAATGACAAAAATAATAGATACAGATATATGCAGATATATAGATGGAGGAGAGACGCTAAAGCCATCAGAATAACATTTCCTATAGATATTTAATCATGGGAGCCAAGGTTTGTGACCAAAGAGAACAACATAGTACCACAGTCTCTTTGACATGTTCCAGTTGAGTAAAGCAGCAGAGAGTCTGCATTCAGAGACTGCAGAAGGCTCTGCAGCAGGCAAGACTACTATCTGATGATAGCAGCAGCTTTCCGCTGGGTGCGGCTCTTCATGCTATAATCCCAATATTTAGATGCCAGAGAAAAAAGAGTTCAAGGCCAGCCTAGGATACAGGAGACTTTGTTTCAAAAACCAAAACAAGGGCTGGGTAGATGGCTCAGTGGGTTAAGTATGTGACACATGAGAGTGACAACCTGAGTTTGGATCCCTGGGGACACTTAAAGCTGCCTGTGGCAGTGCAGCTGTGATGCCAGCACTCCTACAGGAGAGACAGAGACGGAAAAACTCTCAGAAGCTCAGGGGCCAGCTACCTTGAGAATGCAGTGGGAACAAGAGACCCTACCTCAAACAATGGGGAGTGGGGAGAAAATTTAAACCCAAGGTTGTTTTCCAGGCTGGCACTGTGGAATATGCATGTACCTGTACTTATATAAATATACACACACATGTGCACACACACGCACTCACAGAACATAGTTTTGATGAGGAGGCAGAAAAAGGAGGGGAGGAAAGAAGCTTCCAGTCTCAGTGAGGAAGGGGCATGACTTTTCCCCCGTTCTTCAAAATTGGAATTATATACTATCTGTTACATCATAACTTGCTCAGTATGGCTATCACAGTTATCCCAGAGCTAGATAACTATAAAAAAAAGAAGATAGTTCACTTGCTCCACAGTTTGGCGGACTGTGATGTTCAGTTCTGCAAGTGTGTCGTGGTGAGTGACATCATTAGGACAGCATCATGATTTGCATCTGTGGAAGGAAGATTCAGGGCAGACAGAGGGTTCTCTTATAAAACCATCATGAAAGGAACTAACTTAGGACACAGGACCTGACTTTATCCCAAGAGGCAGCATCAATCCATTCATGAGGGTGGAGGCCCCATGACCTCTCCACCTTCCAGCAGTCTTCCTATGAGCTCTCCATATTCACATCTCCACAGTGGGAACCAAGTTCTTGCAACACAAAATCCTGAGTGGCAAACTCCATCCAAACCCTGTTTCTTTTAAGAACACGTATGCAGAATTTAATTTTATTTTAGACTTGGCCTAAGGTTGTGACCTCATCTCTTCCCATGGGTGTCTGAGTCCTTCCTTATCCATCCATGAAAGGCCTGGTACATATTCTACATACATTTTTACAAGTGTTGATGAAAGAACCAGGGAGCCAGAGGCCTTGTAGGTCTGCAACCTCTCTCTGTGTGGGCTCTCATCAATGATGTGTCAGTTGGTCAGCTTTCCTTTACTGTAACAAATGCCTGGAGCAGTCAGCTTACAGACAAAAATAGTTTACTTTGGGTACAGGTTTGGAGGTTGTAATTGTGCTTGGCTGGCCCTGTTGCCTTGGAGCTGTGGTCAGGAAGCATATCATGGCAAAGCAAAAACCGCTAGCTCCGTGACCAGGAAGTGAAAAGAGAAGAGACTAGGGTTCTACACACCCCTTATAGGGCATGCCACCAAGTAATGACCGAGAACTGTCTGTTGGGCTTCATCCTTAAAGTCCCTATCTCCTCCCCACAAGCCAAAGCTTGTTGCCATGAGACCTGGGCATCTTGTACCCTCAGTGTTGCCCGGCAAGCACATACACAGGCAAGGCTGAGGATACCTATACTCTCATGGGCACTGGGCTGCTCAAGAGAGCTGGTCTGTTACAAGGAAGGAATCTACCATAAACATGCCCTTTACTTCTTTTTCCCAACAGTTAGTAGCATTCTATTTCGTTATTGCGATTGACTCACAGACACAAAACTCTGACGTCATACAGAGTTAAGGAATGAACTTGTACATCCCAGATTTCCTGGACTCCAGCAATGTGAAAGACACGAAATCACCAAATGGTCCAGCCTTGACACTTGTCTCCGTGATGAGACGGCAGGTGCATCCCTCAGCATTGAGATCAGAAGCTGTGGATGTGATGCTCTTCATCTAGGGCACAGGGATTCCCAATGAGGAGTGAGCAACAGTGCCTCCCAGGGGCGGTCTTCATTGTTGTTTCATATCTTACAGTACATAGCCCAGGACTCCTCAGCAAAGAGCCCTGCAACCATGAAGCCACTCAAGACAAGACTGAGCCCCACTTTTACTACAAGCTGTGATACTTCAAGGGACACTGAGAGACTTTTCTTCCCCATGCATTTCGTCTAGCTCTTGACAGAGACCAGAGAAATGTAAAGATGAGTTCAGGTCCCTCGCTGTCCCCACCCAGGACAATGGATCATACGTCAGGCAGGACAGTCCACCAAGGCCAAGCTTGACTATGTGAAAGGGAAGCTGTCATGGAGCAAAGCTTGTTCTTGCACCCTGAGAGCACCAAAGCTCTCCTGAAAAGCCAGGTTGGGCCAAACCGGTCCTTGCTGGCTCTCTGTCTCATCTGTCAACATTATCTCTGGTTCAACTGTAGAGAGGTGAGCCACGCTGCAGCCAGGGCCTAACTGCAGGGTAGAAGCCTCTGCCCCACCTGCCAGGGCCAGTGTGGGGCACCGTGAGAACCTCGCGTCCCCACATGAGGAAGCCACAGGCCCAGGAGACAACCCTGCTTATCTTGGCCTCCCATCACCAGGCCAGTTGGGTTGCTAATCTTCAAAGTAGGTCAAATTGCCCTGGTAGATAAGGATAGAGAGCCAGAAACCAACGGTCAAGAAAACATAGTTCATCTAGTCTAGATAGAGGTTGGACATCCCAGCATGCCCTGGAACCCCAACGATAGGAGCCACCCCCGTAGCTGACACTGGACTTGCAGAGCACCGGGAGGCAGCAGAGGCGTGGCAATGAAAACTGCCAGTCTGCCGTGGACATTCTAAACGTTTGTGAGATGTCTTCTGCCTTTTCCTGAGCCTTCTGAAACGAGAGACATAAAGGAGGCTTTGAGGCACTGAGGCTCCTGATGGATCCGCAACTGAGAGCTTTCCGACAAACCACTTAAAAGCCACGCCCACAGATACATGGTCTGCTGCAATGGAATTTTCCACAAGAACGGGAAATAGGGCTCCACCATGATTATAGCACAAACACCCGGGAATTGATGGTGAGGTGGAAGCCAATGGGTGAAAGTAAATAGGAGACATCCAGTCAGGTGTTGGAGACTCTGAATAGAAGGGCGTGACAGGATTTCCTCCAGAGGTAGGCTAGGATGAGGGATAGCCGTAAGTCTGGTGGGGCATGAGGAGGGAACCCAGGGTTAGGACTTCATAGGAAGGCAGAAGCCCTTTGCTTCTGGACTGGTGTGTGGTGTGGTGCAGAGAGCCTAGGGGAAGGCAAACAGCTCAAGGTGAGTCTGCCCCAGCAGAGATTCCAAGATGAGGCCTTGCCATAAAGGCTATTGGCAACTCGCTCCTTGGAGTTTCCAAGAGGTCTCAGAGACCAATCTGAGGGAGGAAGGCTTTTCTCAGCTCTGCTTTGCTCACAAGATAGTCCCATCTGGCAACTGGGCACAGCCTTAGGAAGCCACAGGGACTTAGGGATGAGCTCAGAATGACAGCTTTGCAGCCTCCCACAAATCTGACTGATTTCTCGGATTTTTCCCGCTCTTGAAATCGAATCCCAGTCCTGCCTGCAGCCTTAGAAACAGCACACTGTGGAGAAGCCCACTCCTCACTCACCGCGATTCTGGGATCCTGGCAGGCCTCTCATTCATGTGACCCTGGAAGTCCTCTGATTTCTGGCAGTTTCTATCTCAGAGTTGATCTTCACCCTTGCCTCCCCTATCTCATCTCCTGGTTCATTCGGCAACCCCTTCCCAAGGGCCAAAAGCTGTAGTTCAACTGATGTCCCGAGAACAAAATCCCTAGACCCCATCACCACCAGATCCATTGTCCTATCTCCTTAGAGGTTTGAACTCCCAAATATGCTTTCGAGAGTGAAGTGGAACTGTCCACATCTCTGTGCATACTTTAACAGCTGGCACATGCATGGGGTGAGGATTGCATATATGGGTGAGATGGGAAATTCATGGCTCGGTGGAGGCCATTTTATCCTGAAGGCACTGTCTGGCTTGTGTGCAGGCCAACCCTGTCCTACTCAGTGTTTAGATTTCTGTGGCTATCACCCCTCCCCTACTGTGCACCTGCTTCCTCCATGGCTCACAGTGCCCATGAGATGCTGTCTGGGTTGACTCTCCATCACTGCTCTGTCTCGATGCTGTTCATCTGAAAATGTGGATCCCTAGAGAATGTTCAGTACGTTAAAAGTCAAATCTGTGGGGTTGGGAAGTAGCTCAGTTGGCTAAACTCTTGTTGCACAAGCACAAGCAACTGAGTTTAGACCTCCAGAACCCATGGAAATGGTAGCAAGTCAGGCAGAAGACAGATACATCCAAGGGGTTTCCTGGCAACGAGTCTAAGTAGTGGCAAGTTCCAGTTCCAGTGAGAGAGCCTGCCTCAAAAAATAAGGTAGAGAGGAATAGAGGAAAATACCTGATGCAAACCTCCGGCCCCTGAATGTGTATACATGGGTGAGCACAAACACATACCCACACATTCATGCCCCCCCCACAGTCTCTCTCATACACACACTGTTTCTCTCTCTTTCTTTCTCTCTCGCATATAAACACAAACTCTTTCTCATACATACACAGACACTGTCTGTTTCTCTCTCTCATACACATATACACACAGCTTCTCTCTCTCTCTCTCTCTCTCTCTCTCTCATACACACATAAACACAGTTTCTTCTCTTTCTTTACTTAGCTTTCATACACACATACATACACTGTCTCTTTCTCTCTGTCTCTCTGTCTCTCTCTCCAACTGTCTCTCGTATACATACACACACGTGTGCACACACACATACACATGCATGCACACACATTCGCACATGCATGCATACTCACCCATTCACTCACTCACATAGTAGTCAAGCAATGGAGTTGCAGAGTAGAGAACTTGGGTTGAGTTCTGGGTTCAGCTCTGTGACTCACGAGGTTTATGTCTTTTAGGAAAGTATTAAAGGTACTCTGCAACAACAGCTCTGACTCACTCCAGGTCACCTCAGTGACCAGAGTCACCACTGAATGCCTCATTGGGCATTACATGAGATATAACAGGCTCAAAGAGTTTGGCATAATCCACAAATGCAAACTTGCATGAAGCATGCAGATATACCTTCATTCCTGTCTATGCTCATGTTAACACATTAATTTCATAGCTTGACAATGATAACAGTGCAATCAATGAGCGATTGGTCGGTCTGTCTCCAATCTTCCCATGTTCAAATCACATCCTCACCTTACAGCAGTCACACGACCTGTGAATGTCACATAATCCTAAATACAAAATCTCACCTTATGCTTGCTGTGATGAACATTCACTCCCGGGTCACGGTTTCCACATTTTAAATCTCGGATTTGTAAACTGTGGCATGATGGGAGCCAGTGATCCCTAACACTTTACACATATGATACATCCCTATGTATATTCATGTGCAGATATAATTTTAAAATGTGAATTCAATGGTCACCTAGTCAGCTTTGATTATGGAATGCATTGTACACATGCGCACACTCTCACCAGGTACTAGGCAGACTTGAGTAATCCTGGTGTGGTGATGTATGCCTATAAAGCAAGTTCATAGTCAACCTGGGCTGCATGAGACCCTGTCTCAATCTCAATGTACAAAACAAAAAACTTAGACCATGGTGGCATACCTGTAATTCCATCGCTTTGAAGGCATAGGCAGAAAGTTCAGGAGTTCAAAGTCACCCTCACCTACACAGGAAGCTTGAGGTCAGCCTCTTATGTAAGAGCCTGTCTCAAACAATAAAATGAAACAGAGATTGGATGTGAGGACCGGAGGCTCGAAGACAGAACCCTGTGGACTATCCTCTGTGCTTGAAACCATACTGTTAGGAGTCTGCTGCTCCTATTCGACAGCTTCATTAGACTCCAGTGGTTGAGTCATGAACACGTGGTGTGCAGATATGTCTTAGTCAGGGTGTCTACTGCTGTGAAGACACCATGACCATGGCACATCTCATAAAGGAAAACATCTAACTGAAGTAGCGGGTTACAGTTTCAGAGGTTTAATCCATTATCATAATGGCGGGTGCATGGCGGCATGCAAGCAGAGACAGTGCTGGCTACATCTTGATCAGAAAGCAACAGGAAGTGGACTGTAACACGGAGTGAAGTGTAGGCAAAAGACACCTCAAAGCCTGTCTCCACAGCGACCCACTTCCTTCAACAAGGTCACATCATTGCCACTATGAGCCAATTACACTCAAACTACCACAAGGCAACACTCACTCAGTCAGCCAGCTGGTGCTGTCTGTAGGCATGGGAGACCAAGGTCCCATGAGACTTGAGGACTGGGTGTTCTTAGATGCCCTGGCCTCTGATACTGCAGGAATCAGAATCACTTAGAATAGGATTCACCTTCACTAAGCCTTTCCCTTGCCTTCCACAGCTCCACAGGGACAGACCACATGTAATTGGTTCCCACCTTCACATCAGCTTCCTGAGTGTGTTCTCGCACTCTCTCCTTTAACACTTCAGGATGTCTCCTCCTTTGGAGTTCATGCTTTCTACCCCACCCCCACCCCCGTGTCTGATGGCCTTTCCGGAGGTGGGTTCAGGCATGTAGCATGGGCTGTGGTGGTTCATTAGTCTTCTCTCGTGTTACCTGATACTTGTCTGTGGAAGGAGCAAGGCAAGTGGGTGCCCTGAGTGTGTGTGTACAGAGTGGAGTCTCCAGCCATCCCTAGCATCGGAAGTAAAGACAGAGACCCAATGCCTGCAGAGACTGCTTTCCGTGTCCAACATTCCTCATGTGATTCACCCCACCTGACACCAAAACCATGGCTAACAATGTCCATTGAGAGAACTCTGCGAAAGCGGGCTGTAGAGAACATGAAAGTGCTGTTATTGAGTTGTGGTCCAGCACAGTGCTAGGCAGAGGAAAAATGTTAGGCCCTCCAAAGTCTGTGAGGTTGTGCCTATTGTATGTAGGAAAACTGAGGCCCAGAGAACTTAACAGCCCAGATCAAAGTCACAAAACAGTACTGGAAGAGTTTAAGCAAATCCAGATCGGCCCAGTTTCCTGTACTGACAACTGATGGACTTGATAAGTATTTACCTAACCAAGTAGTAGATATCACACCTGAGGGAGATCATAAAGTTTCTACTGTGACCAACAGACCTGTTCCCTGATGAACTTGCAGGCTAACTGGGCAGTCAAATGAGAAAGCCAAGGACAACAACAAGAATGGAACAGTATAGAAGACAAACAACCCAACATGGACAGCCAACATGAGCACCAAAGAGACCAATTTATCGGCTAGCAGTGCTGTGTAACAAATAAACCCAAAGCTTGCAGGCCTAAGACAATGCTATTTAGCAAACTCCTGTTGGGTAGCTCAGATCGAGTGACAAATTCTCTCCCGAGTTGATCTGTGCTCTCTAGCAGGTTGGTCCAAGGTCCTCTGAAAATGTCACCAACTTCTCATGAGGCAAGTGGTGCCATGTAAGCCTTTCGCAGGTTTTATATTTAAGCTTTTGTTTCTTATCACACTGGCTGTGGTTTCTGTCATCAAAGCAGGCTCCAGGGCCGTCTCCTGGGTCCACATGGGACAGAACATTACAGGGGCCTGTGCGCACAAGGTTAGATAAGCTGGGGGCATTTGTCCTTTGTGTGTTAGGTGAGTTTTTGACTCTGTGACGAATGCCTGAGAGAAACCATTTTCAAAAGAGAAAGGGTTTCAGAGACTTCAGCCCACGGTGAGCTGAATCCATTGCTTCTGGCTTGAGACGAGGCAGATTTTTCTGGTGGCAGCAGGAGTGTGTGGCAGAAGCTACTTACCTCATGGTAGCCAGGAAGGAAGGAGGGAGGGAGAGGAGAGGGAAGAAATGTGAAGAGGAAGAGAAGGAGGAGGAGCTATGACAGGTACAACTCTCCAGGGCACACTTCTGGTGACCTCTTTCCTCCCACTAGGTGACACCTCCCCATGCCATCAAACCATAAATCCATTGTTGCAATCACCATCTGTCCAGCCCTCATTAGCTCCGCCAGCTATGGTCAAAGTCTTCACACATGAGTGGTGTGGGTGATGCCTTATATCCCAGCCATACCTCATAGTGACAGTGATATTGACATCGTATGAAGAGCTATCATCTAGGCAGAGAGGAGTGGCAGGGCAGTCAGAGTAATGTCTCACTGGGAGGTGAACTGTGACATTCAGGGCACACTACAGAAGTCTTCACTTTTATAATATTCCCACTTCCCACTGGGTGGTACATGGGACTTCCAGAAGAAAAGGAACTAGACAAAAGCAGGCAAGCCACCCAGGATGACCAATACCATCTGGGAAGCACATCAAACCCAGTGCGGATCCAGAGTCCATACCAAGACAGGTCTCTGGTGTCAGCCCAAGCCATGTGGTGGCCTAAGTGTGAAGCCATACGACACTGACTGGTGTTTTCTGTAGATTACAAATAAAAATTAAATTATGGGTAAAAGTGGGTAGGAATGGCGGCTAGAAAAGGGAGTGGATGGGGGGCGTCTTATTTTTTCTCATTCACTTGCCAAATGTGAACTGAAAATGATTTTTTTAAAGTTAAAACAGCCATACCCTTCCCCCTCCCACCACCCTAAACCTGGATCTGGTTATTAGCTCAAGTTCGGCTCATGGCAGGGTATTTCTACTTGGGCAGCTGGGAACAATGACCTCTTTATTCGGTGAGGAAAAGCTGGGTCTGGTTTCTCAACCTCCTGGCTCATGGGTATAGGGTCACGGCCATGGGCAAACACATTCTTTTTCCAAGCCCAGGGCCCCTCCGCTCCCATTTTGGGTGAGCTTTCCAAGACAGGGAAAACCAAACCACAGGAGCAATCCTGGGAGCCTGGAGCCAGACGTTGGGTCCTGAGCAGGGTAAGCACAGCAGCTGCCCCCAGATGCTGGCCAGGCTATGCCACAGTGCTGTCAGGAATGGTCAGGCTGAAGGGAGAAGAGACATCTCAGAAGCCAGGGGAAAGAGATGTCCTGTAGAAAGGAGGTTTGGAGAGGGTTCAGTACCTGGGATTTGAAGCCCCTTGGGCTCATGGTTTGTCATGACACCCCAAGTTTCTTACACTACCCCTTTGAGCTTTGCAGACTAGAGAGATCAACAGTAATCAGCATCCATTCCCCAGCTCCTCACAGACCTACAAAGAAGGTACCACCAAGGGGTAGGGGGGTGGGCAGTAGCACCAAGAAGACCTGGGCACAGTCGCTGCCTGTGCTTCTCCAAAGTCCCGGATACACAGCGTCCTCTGGACCTGACAGTGTCACCGCAGGGCCGGAAAGTGTATGCACCACGTTCTGCCCGACAAGGATGCTGAGACTCAAGGCGGCTACTTGCCTGAGGGAAAACCTTTGAATGGTATAACGGATACCAAGCTGGGACTTCCTACGCCAGTCTTGTGCTCTGGCAGTGAAGGGAGGCACACAGCTGTGAAGGAAGACAGTCTGACCGGCTCTTTCCAGTTTTCTTTCAGCTCCTTTCGAAGTGCCCCGCCTGCATTTGTTGGTCGAATTAGGACTTTATTTAAGCAGTCTGGTCTGGAGCCAGAGACATGGAGGGCACCTGTCTGGAATTTGTCCTGGTGGCTACTGTTGTGCCCCTTGACTTACAGAGATCCCGTCTCTTCACAGAGATGGCTTCCTCCTTGAAGAGGTATCCTGCTGCTCTGAGGCTATGGGGCTAGAGGAAGGACATGTCTGGTGAGAGCAGGAACTTCAGGAGTTCACCTGGCTGGGGGGGGTTGCTGAGGTGGTGGGGGGCAGCATGTCTCCCGGCATTTTCAGAGGAGACTGGGATGTTAGTTCACATCTGTGACTTAAGAAAGACCTTCTGTCACCAATAGGGACAGCACAAAGATCCTGTGTGTCCCAACAAAGCACAAAGCAGGTGCAAGAAGGTCCCCCATCCCTCTCTCTATGGATCTGGGATGCCCCTCTGCTCTTTGATGGTAGAAATCTGGGTGCCCTGGCCTTCAGACTCAGTATTGTGGTGTTTTTTAAGTTTCCAGACAGGAGTGTAGGCAGAGTTTCTCATCAGGATCGTCGGTTAGCTCCAAAATAACCACACAGAGACTAAATATTGATCACTGCTCAGCCAAACGCTCAGGTTTGTAACTAACTAGCTCTTACAACTTAAATTAGCCTGTATTTCCTATCTAAGTTCTACCACGTGGCTCATGCCTTGTTATCTCATTTTCTCCATATCCTGCTTCCTCTGCATCTGGCCCACGACTCATCAGACTCTGGCCTCCTTCTTCCCAGTGTCCTCCAACTCTGCTTCTCTCACTCAGTCTCTTCCTGCCCAGCTGTAGACCAGTCGGCTCTTTATTAAACAATGAGAGTAATAGATGCTTACAGTGTACAAAGATGGCTCCACAACACATGAGCTGAGAGATGTCCCTGCCCACGGGCTCCCCTCAGCCACATTTCTGGCCTTCTTGGATGCCCTGCCTGCAGACACAGGCTCTTGCAGGACTCTCCGGATGTCACTACAAATCAGATGGCAATCCAGTCTGTCTGAACCCCAGCATGAGCAAAGGGTAGGGCAGCAATCCGGGGAGCCTTCCCCTCCATAGGGTAGGATAGCACATCCGGGGAGCCTTCATCACCACACAGCCTGATCTCAACAAGACCACGTACAGAAGATCAGAAAACGTAGGTCTTCAACTGTTCTGCTTTCCCAAAGTGAGGTCAATTCGCGTCTGTTGCTTGGCGCTTGGGACTGTCGGCAGAGTCTCTGACCACGGACGCACTTCACTGGGTTCCTCCAGTTGCTCCCAGGCAGCATGGCAGAGCTTTAGTGCCACTCTGAAGCTGCTATCCCCATCCCTCCAGGGCACATCTCTCCTTCTTATGGACTTCCTATGCGAAGGAAGATGACAGCTCTGGACTTCCCAAGGTCAGAGTCATTGAAATTCTCTCTCCGATTCCTAATTTTCCAGCTGAGGACTTTTACAGCTGTCAAGACATAACGACCCAAAATGGGCACTTTTCAAGATGACCAGGGGTGTATAATTAGTCCATTAGAATTGTCAAGATGTTACTTTTGGTTAGTTAAAAGATGCATCAAAATCATTCTGTTGCTGAAGGGCAGGGGTGTGTGTCGTGTGTGTGTGTGTGTATGTGTGTGTGTGTGTGTGTGTGTGTATGTGTGTGTGTTGCTGAAAGAATCCAGCAAACAGAGGCTAAGCTAGATCTCTCTGTGCACCAGCTTCCTGGGACATGCCCTGGGATAAAAGGAGCTACCATGCTGCCCACTGCCCCAAGGTGCCCCTGCTTACCCTGCACACCATCCTCTGAGGCCCCCACCTCCTACAAAAAGCAATCTGTTCTGTCCTGAGTCGGCCCAGTGTCTTCCTGCTGTCCCAAACCCCAACAGGTAACTGTGGTCTCTCTCTGCCCCCTAACCAGGGACCCAGGTGAGGAGGGTCTTAGCCAGCTCTCCTGTGAGTAGAAGTTAGGAAGAAGATATCCCTGAATTGTGAAAATCAATAGACTCCAGCGAGTGAGGCAGTACATCCAGGTTGTCGGTCTGGATTCACGGTCCAGGGTCAACTGCTTGGATTTCCACATGCTTTCATGTATATTTGAGAACATGGCATGGGACAGAAACAGTTTACTGAGGGAAAAGTTCTTCTGACAATGGCAAAGGCCAGAGATCTGAAAGGTCAGAAACTCAGAGGCGCTGTCCCAGGAGAGTTACAGCCCTCTTGAGTTACTCAGATAGCGCCTGCCCTTGTATATGTGTACTTGTATAATGGCTGGCTTTCCCAGCAGAGGCTCTGCTCCCGGCTTGTAGCCCTTGTCTGGCTTCCAGCCTTTCTAAGGCCCAGGCTTCCTTCACATAGTAGTCCTGATGGTTCCCTTCTCCACTCTTCTGCCACAATCACACTGAAGTCACACAACATTCTCCTGGAGCAGAAAGCTCACCCTCACTCCATTCCTGGCCCTTGTTTCCTGTTGCTTAGCCTTGTTCTGTGAGCACTGCTGAGGAGGGGGGAAGTTAAACCTGGGGTCTTGGGACCCTTTAAGCACCACCATTACCATCATATCATACTGTGGGTCAGGGGGACAGAAATGACAAGGAACCTTCAGTGGTTACATAAATCTGAGTTTGAATGTCACCTCTCTCTTAGCAGACTTGAGATCCTAAGTACATGGTTCTTTGAACTCCATTTACTCATCTACAAGATGCAGCTAAAGCACAAATGTGTGTGGCTACCATGAGGTCTGGCTGCTAAAGAAGGAAGTGCAGGTGAAGTGACCATAGTTCTTGAACGTTTCCCCATCCACCCTCCCTCTCAGGAAGCCAGCACACAGAAGCCAGGAAGTGCACTCCAGGAAGTCATTCTAACTTCAGGGAGCAGAACAAAGAATGTGTTCCTGGAGTGGAGCTCCCAAGAAAGCCACCATCACAAGTGTGGACTGAGTTTCCCTCAGGGATGAGGTCCCAGATCAACCCATAGTCACTGCCCTGCCTTCTCCTGAAGTGGGGGATGCCTCATGTATTCAATACTGAAATTGAAGGGAGAAGCGGGAGGCAAAGGTATTAACTGGTCAACATAGACATCACCTTACCAAAGACATCGTCTTACAACCAGTCGGGTGACCTCTCAAGTCCCAAGGCTTCTCTGAGTTGCCTCCACTTCTATAATAAGACATCTAATTCTGTCTCTCATATGCGTCCTGTGAGAACATAAAGGGCTAACTTACATAATTTTAGCTTAACAGACTAGAAAGCCAGGCCCCTCAAAGGATTTTTAAATGACATCCAGAATTAATGTGGAATGACTGACCTGCTTAAAAAGATCTAGTGGGTGGTATAAGCATAAGTGGTCAGACACACGTGGTGACAACGTAAGTCATCCTTTGTAGCGAGTGGGCTCGTGGGCAGTCACAGGAAAGCACGGGGGTCTCCTGAGAACAATCTCTGTAGTGTTTCCTCAGAAAGCAGGGGACCACGGGGAATACACAACATCCAGTCTTCCTCGGGGACTGTGTCAGACCCGCCTCACTGGCCACATGAAGCCGTGCACTCCGAGAGAGGGATACGGTTGGGTGATCCAGAAGTCCCAGGGTTTTAGCAGGACCAGCTGAGGTCTTCAGACGTGCAGTTGACATGTGGAGTCCATTACTCCACAACAGGCCAAGAGGCAGGCACCGCCTTTGATTCCTGAGATTTCAGAAGATAAAATAGCATCCAACAGCAACAGATAATTCTTGCTGAATGAGACAGCTGGGTATTTTTATGGCCTGCACAGTAAACTGAAATCTATCACAAGCGTGCCATTGAATGCCACTATTTCTGCAGGGTAGAAGTGAAAAGCCAAGACTCTGAAATAAAACAAAGAAGTATTGGGAACGGTGCCCAGGACTGTACCATCACCTTTATGTATGCATTGGGTTAGATTTAGTTATTTTATGTGAGTGAGTGCTTGTCTGAATGTACGAATGTGAACCACATGCTTACCTGGTGCCAGATGAGGTCAGAAGAGGATGTCAGATCCCCTGGAAGGGCAGTTTCTGATGGCTGTGAGCCACCGTGTGTGTGCTGGGACCTGAACCCATACCCTCTGCACAAGCAGAGTGATCTTAACTTCTGAGCCATCAGCCGTCTGTCCAGCCCTTAGGTACATTTTTAAAATTATTACTTAGGACTTAACAACAGCCTATAGTGTCAATACTTTGACTCCCACTTTTCAAAGAACAGAGATTTAAAGAACTATTTCTCCTGTCCCTCAGTTTCCATCATCCCTTTAAGAACCTGATTCCATGGAAAACTTCAAAGAGTGTCTTGTTTGTTTGTTTTCAGTTTTGTTGCTTTGGTTTTCTTTGTCCTAGTTTTGTCCTGCAAAATGAAACATGCAAACCCATGAACATCCTGAGTTCTTGGACCTTTGCCCCACCAAAAGAGGTGAATTCTAACCACATTGCCAATAAAACAAGCCTGTGAGTCTGCGCTGGCTATTGCCAATGTAACGGAGGCCTAGAGAAAGAAAGAAATGGACAGGGGTGTGGCCACGGCTAGTCCAGCCAACATGCAGCCCCTTGCTACTATTTCTCCTCTTTGCCAGTTGTAGAAAGCCTGCATATGGTTGTCTTTATTTTAATGTGCATGAATAAAAGATACCCCTGCGAACTGATGTAGTCTGCAAGCTTTGGAGATCAAACAATTCCTACTCCAGGTGAAATGTGGGGATGACAGATAATGTTGTCAATGTGCTGTATTTTTGCTAGGTTGAACAAACACAGCTATAGCGACCATTTTCATTGTGTGTGTACATCTGTGTGTGTGTGTGTGAGTGTGTGTGTGTGTGTGTGTGTGTGTGTGGTGAGTGTGTGTGTGTGCATGCACAAAATCATGGGTGTATATTGGGGTGTATTTAAGATTTAAGGGGGAAATCAATAAATGCAAAATTTTCCATAAAACCTTCAGTGAGAAATATCCATCCGACTTCCTCATGTATATTAAAGTGAGTGGGTTTGCTGACTTGCATAATGCAATTCAGAGTGATTACTGGGAGGGCTCTGGAGTGATTAAATAACCACAGCTTTTGGAGGCACCTGGAAATAAATATCCTTATTCCAAAGCTGTGCTGGGGCAGTAGCGCGCAGTGGGAGGGTTTGCTGGGGACAGCCATTCCTTTCTTCATTCAGAGACTTGTTGGTAATAACAATGGGATCTGCCTTGGGTGTGAGTTGTATCTTGCACACGATGTATTTCTGTATGACTGAGTAGCTTGAGTGAAGCAGTGAAGATTCTGGAAGCAGGTAGACACTGCATTTGAAATCAGTCTTTGCTTTGAGTAAATAACCCAACTCTTATCAATCTAGATATTTTCATCTACGTAGCGGGAATAAGCGTCATGAGCAGAATGTCTCCACTTAAATCATAGCTAGTATTAATAAGTTATTGTGATGATAATAACAGTATGTCATTTATTGAGTGCCCATCCTAGGAAATCCACTAAATCCATTAATTACTGTAATCCTCAACCATGGCATGTTAGCAATTTTTCCATTTTCAGAGATGGAAATTGAAATGCAGAAAGGGTAGCGCCTGGATTTCATCAAATGTGAGCTGCATCCATTGTAATAGGCGTTATTGCTTTATGTAACACAGAGAGAAAAATAGGCTGACAGTTGTAATTGGAAGACGCCATCAATTGTGAGGTGCATCCCATTTCTGCTGTTAAAATATTTCTTAAAATATTGCCTTAGAATCAATAAACAATGGTGAATTGCTCAACATCACACATCTAATAATAGATAGGGCTAGGATGCCAACATCAGACTCTCAGAACAAAAAGACAGGGCTTGTTCCCAAGGCAGCATCCTACCTAGAATGGAATGCAGGCCCTATAAATCTGTAGGCTTAACAGAAAGTTCTTATGTACACTTTGTGCTTCACCTTATATGAAATCTTGAATTCTGTATCTCATATGTGCATAATAATTTGCTTCTCAGAACACTGCCCACTGTCATATTTTGATAAAATAATTCTGAAATAAGAAATAACTTCTTTTTAGTTTTTTTTTTCTGCAACAAGGTCTCATTATATAGCCCTGGTTGGCTCTGAACTCAGAAACCCGCCTGTCTTTGCCTCCCAGGTGCTGGAACTAATGATGTGCACCTCCGCACTCGGCTAAGAGTTATTTTTATTTATTTTTTGTTTCTGTGTATTTGTGTATATCTGTGTGAGTATATACTACATGTGGTTTCCCACAGAATCCAGAAGGTGCAGTTGCTCTTCTGGAACTGGAGTTACAGACATGGGTGCTGGTAACCAAACTCAGGTCCTCTGGAAGAGCAATAAGTGTTCTTAACCTGTGAGCCATCTCTTCAATCCTGGGTAGGAGGAGGATTTAATTGTGTACAAGTTCTGGACAGACTTGGGTGGTGCTCAGCCTGACAGAGAAGCCTCTTTGGGCAGCAAATGATGCTCAGAGTGTGGACTTATCACAGGTCAAACTGTTTAGAACAAGGGACTGTTAGGTGCTTGAATGTTAGCACCTCCATTAGCCCAAGCCTTGGAAGACAGGCTGTGGAGGTGTTCTGTGAAGCAGTCTATTGGAATTGACATGGATATCGTAATCAGACCATACAGCAGCTGTGACTGCCTATATAAGACCTGCTTTAGCTGAGCGGTGGTGGCACACGTCTTTGATGCCAGCATTTGGGAGGCAGAGGCAGGCAGATCTCTGTGAGTTCAAGGACAACCTAGTCTACAAGAGCTAGCTCCAGGACAGGCCCCAAAGCTACAAAGAAACTCTGTCTCAACCTGCCCCCCAAAAGACATACTTTGCACCCCCCCCGAAAAGGATAAAGAACAAGAAAGGAAAGCAGGGACATGAAGGTAGGCGCAAAGAAGAGAGCTGGTGGGAGGGAGAGGATGGATGCTGTCAACAGTGTATTGTTTACAAGGGTGAAACTGGAAGAAATAAAACAAATTAAAAGAAACAAATGCAATTTATGTTAATAGACAGACACTCCATTCAAGGTTAAAAAATAACCATTAAAAATATGCATAGAAGTAAAACTTCCCCCAGATGTGCACATAAAATGGAAATACTGACAATTACCTTGAAAGTGAAAGGTTGAGATAAAAGCAAAACGGCCCTGTCACCAGGAGGAAGGCACTGGCTCTGCTTCCAAAGAGCCTTGGAATTCAGTGTGTCTGAGCCTGGTGTGGAGTCCCCAGCTCTCAGTTGTGGGGTTCCCTGTCACCATGCCCCTTGTGCGGCAGTGACTGTCAGGATTTACCACTGCCCTGAATAGGATCTTGCTCTTGACAAGGCTTGTGCTGACAGACCTCTTCCTTTTATTTCACAGAGCTCTTCCAACAGGATCAGAGAGGCTGGGACCACTTCTCTGTCCCATTATCTTCACTAAGCACCCATCCTTGGATTGACCCCCAAGATACTTCTGTGAGACAGCTGTTGTGATGTCTTTATTTGACAAGTGAAATCAAAGCTCCATGTAGGCCAGTGGTTCCCCCAGATTCACAGAATTCACACAAACAGAAGTAAAGCATTTTCAGCCAAATTCCAGAAAATCAAGATAAAGAAAAGTGGCTATGAAATCCCTCTGAAATTACCAAGAGTTGCCAGTACTGTCTGAGCACCAAAATCTCAGCAGGATATAGACCCTGAGGAGGGCAACCTGCAAGATGGATAGCGCAGGAATCCCCGGAGACCCACCTCCATTTTAAGAAGAGCAACTGAGGCCTGGGAGGACAACTGACTTACCAGGAGGCATCAAGAAGTAGCCTGGGCCTTCGCTGCCTCACCATGCTCTCACGACAAGAGAGAGGTTCCCCCCACAGCCTGAGCCATCCCATGATCCTTCTTTGGAGCTCAGTATGAGAAGAGGGGCCTGGAGATTTGGCCATCTCTGTTTCAGTCCAGCTAAGCAGAAGAACACGGACAACAAAAGTATCAAGTCAAGGGCAAGCGGTGCTTAGTCTGAACCTGTGAGCTGAGAGTACCCAAGAGCAGAGGAACCAAAGAGAAGCTGCTACACCAAGACCCGTGGCAGATGCCCAGTGTCCAGTCCTCCCAGAGACAGCACTGGCTGGAGAATGCATGAACATGACCTGACACCATAGATAGGAGGGACGGAACTGCTCTTGAAGAACTGCCCCCCACCCCAGCTGATTTCACTAAGTTCCTGTTTCTGCTTGTGTGGGGGCCTTGCTCTTTCATGCCTTGTATTAGTCTGATGCTCAGTGGCTGTGATAAACATTATGAACAAAAGTAGCTTGGGGAGGGAGAATTGTAAATAGAAATTTCTGTCCTGCCAGGTCCTGCAGCCATTCAGTCCAAAAGAAACACACAAAGACTTTATATAAATTGCAAACTGTTTGGCCTATTAGCTCAGGCTTATTATTAACTAGCTCTTTAACTTAAATTAACCTCCTGGTTTGCTACCTTTTCTCAGTAAGTCATTCTCATCTTGCTTCCTCTGCATCTGGGTGGTGATTGCATCTTTGTCTTTCCTCTTCCCAGAATTTTCCCTGTCTGGTTGCCCTGCCTATACTTCCTGCCTGGTTACTGGCCAATCAGTGTTTTAGTAAACCAATATGAATGACAAATCTTTACAGTATACAAAAGCATTCCCCCACAGCAAGAGTTGATTATGTTTTATATTACCTCATCATAGTCCATTACTGAGGGAAGTCAGGCCCTCAAGGCAGGAACCTGGACATAGAAACTGCACCAGAGGCCATGGAGGCGGGCTGCTTACTAGCTTCTTCCCTTGATTTGGTCAGCCTGTTTTCCAATAGCATCCAGGACTACCAACCCAGGGGATGATACCACCCATAGTGGGCTGGGCCCTCCTGTGTCAATCATCAAGAAAGGAGGTGGACTAATCCTCCTCAGTCTCTCCCTCCACTTTGGGAAAGCTCTTTGTAAAAATAAATAAATAGATAGATAGATAGATAGATAGATAGATAGATAGATAGATAGATAGATAGATAGATGAACATTATCATTGGACTCTCTCTCTCTCCTCCCTCCCACCCTTTCTGTCCTTTAAAACATGGGACTTGGATAACACAAGGAAGGTCTCCACCTTTCCCACCAATTTGTGAACAGCTCCATGGCAGTGATGAGCAACCCTTGCCCCACAGTCACACACACACACACACACACACACACACACACACACCCCGGATACTAGGAAGCTGGGGCACAGGACTTTCCTGTCCAGCTTCATCCTGGTGAACCTGACCAGATACCGCACAAGGAACAGCAAGGCAGTTGGCTCCAAAAACAGAGACACTCCCATCATCTATCCCCCCATCCCCAAATCTCTCTGCCTTTTTCTGTGTTCTTCACTTTCTCTCTTAAAACCCCCTAACTGGCACAGACTTGATTTCAGGGTTACAGCCATCTGTCAGAATCCATGGGAATACTCTTAGGGCCCACACAAATTCCAGACTGTGTAGACGCTCACGTCCCTTCTGCGGGATGTTTTATAGTATCCGCAGATAGTCTGCTCGTATCCTCTAGTACCATGTGACATCCGTGGGGGGCAGCACTGCAGTGCATTGTTTAGGGAGCACAGAAGGGGGGGTTCCTTATCTTATCAGCAGCAATGCCTTTTCTTTTCAGAATTCTTTGGTTTGTGACTAGTTGAATCTGAGGGTGGGAAAACCCATGGTTATGGGGGAACCAGGATCCACCAAACTGCAGGGCGCCCATTCAGAAGCCTTGTTCCTTCAATAAGTCTGAATCTCTACAAAGCCTATGGGTTCATCTCTTCCCTCTATTTGATCAAATGCTTTTTTTCTGATACAGCCCAGCCACACACGCACATACACACACACACACCAGAATGTCACGTTAGAGCCCTCACAAAAATGATCACTGTCCAAATGCCTACTAAAATAGCCCCAAGAGCACTTTTAAATTGTTTATTTATTTAAATTTTTAGCACTGTCTATCCTCAAACTTTCTATGCAATTGACACCAATCTTTAACCTTGACCCTCCTGCCTCTGCCTCCCAAGTGCTGGAACTATGGATAAAATGGAAGGTGTTTCCAGGCATTGAACTCTGGGTTTCCTGCATGTTAAACAAATGCCCTACTGACTGAGCTACATCCCCAGCACCCCCAAATGTAATCCTTTTACTTCGTGATACAGCCCAGCTTGGCTTTTACCTCTCAAATGCAGAAGAAGATGTTTGCCTCATCAAAGTCAAGGGTAAAAACAACAGAATAATAAATGTGGTCAGCTCACTCTAATTCTCCTCCAAGTTTCTCCCAAGGATGTGCAGCACAAGGAAGATGTAGAGAGAAATGAGCCAGCCTCAAGACTGGGAGCACCCAGTTTGACTCACTGGCTCATCTGTTTCTTGGACCACCTGTCCATCCACTTGTTATTTGTGAAGTAACTATTTAAGCCGCTGTGAAATGCATGTTTATTTATTTTGAAGGTAATGAGTACTTGGGGAAGAAATTGGTGAAAATGGAGAAAACTATCTGAAGAAACTGCCCAACTCTTTACCAGGTCAACCACGTACTGAATCCTCATCTTCTGATTCTCAACTCATGCTTCTTGTCAGTGTTTGGGCAGGAACAGCTTTGCCTCAGTGAGCCAGCTCAACAGAAACGTGGGTTTTCGAGGTAGAATTTCTCCATGTTCATCAGCTATGAGTATTCCTGGCCGGGCCTTTCCCGTCTCACAACAGAATGGAAATATGGTCATCCTCATTCGGGGTGCTACCCACAATGCATTGAGCACATTGTCTGTGAGTATGTATGCTGTTTGCCAGCCTGATCACGGGATGCTCACATCTCTGCCGCCAAGAAGTCTTTGGAAAACTTCCTGAAGAGGCTTACAGTCTCTTCTCGAGCTGAGGGCACAGCCTCTGATGCTCTCTACAGCTCCTGCAGGCCTCTGAGAGGTTCCTAAACTTTCCCAACCTCTAGTGAATATTTGGGCGATCTGTGCACACACCGTTTCTGCCCCTCCAAAGACGACAGTGTTTCGAGAGGTGGATACCCAGAAAGAAGTGAGATCTTGATATCAGGAAGCGTGGAATTTAAAGCTACTGATACACATTGTTGACTGACTTCCCTGAAATATGGCATATTTTTCTGTTCCATAGCAATAAGTAAGGGACTTGTTTTCTGTAGTACCTTCCCCCTATCCATGGCCACTCCCCCTCAACCTGGCGATTTATTTGTTTTGAATCCAGAAACAGGTCTCACAGGGGCTTCTGGAGTGACTGATTTTACCCAGCAATGGCCAATCTCTTTGTTTAGCTTAACTGACCTCATTAATCAAAGGAACTGCTCTGGTTTCACAGTTGGGCCTCTTTTGAGGTACTTCAGCCTTCTTTCACTCAGGACAATCATGGCTCCACAATGGTGAATCAACTAGAAGAAGGATGCCTGCCAAAAAGTCACTACTTTGAAGGACTCACCATAAGCTGGCAAAGACACTAAGGATGGACTTTAAATTCTTGCATAACCTCCTTGCAATGTCAGTAGGCAGGACGGTCACATTGCTCTCGCTGTGTTGGTTGCTGAGCCCACACTGCTAGAAATGTGAACAAAGGTTGTACCTCTCATGGTCTGAGGAACTTAAGGTAAAGGATTCATATTCTGTCTCTTTATCTCTGTCTCTGTCTGTCTGTCTGTCTTTCTCTCTCACTCACTCTCTCTCTCTCTCTCTCTCTCTCACACACACACACAGAGAGGGGGAGAGAGAGAGAGAGAGAGAGAGAGAGAGAGAGAGAGAGAGAGGAGTCTTGTAAAGATTTGACAGGATGTGGAGATGTGACCAGAGGGTTGGGTATGGCAGCTTTAGGTGTGCCTTCCCTTTCAACATCACAAGAAACTGTCATCTGCAGAGCTCACACTCGAGAACCAAACTTTAGAGTTCCAGAAATAAAATGTGAAACTCCCTGCCATGTTCCAGCAAGCTTCTGTTTGTGTTGGGCTGCACTCAAGACTGTCCGCGGTCACATGTGGATCTGCTTGTAACGCATGCACAAACACTTCTCAGCTGACATCCTACACAGAGCAGGACAGAGCTCTGGAAGCTTCCACACAGGCACGGCCACTGATGCCTCATGCAGGTGAGAGACTGCTCACCAGCCTACCCCGCTGCTTGCTGGATCCAGACATATTTTTGGAAAGGGAGTAAGGGACCAAAGCTCTGAGGAGACTCTAGGAACAATGACCTCATTCACAGTGCTTTGGGACACAGTAGGTGGCCACCAACTGTGAGGGCATTTCAGGACATCAGCAGATCCACCCCTTCCATCCAGTCAGGGTCAGCGGTGGAGGCCAAGGTGACCATGACAATACCCTGTAGACCTGGGGGCTCCAAACCCAGGCTTTTCTTTCTCTGCGTTTCCCAAGCTTGGAGGTGTGGGAGCAATTTCACATGGAGAAAAGAAGACACCGAAGGCAGGAAAAGAGAAAACCCGACTTCAAGGGGCTGGTGTTTAACAGAGAGTACATTTGAATCTAGAATGCTAGGAGGTGTGTGGAGGGTGGATTCCACTCTGTGAAGGCTGAGTGGGCATTTTCTTCAGTAGTGTAACCACTGGTGAGTTGATCATTGTCCAGCAAGTGTTCCCCAACCCACAATCATGCAAGAATCCCTAACTAGGCTGATGTGACAAAAAAAAAAAATTAAAAAGCCATCGAAGTAAGACAGGGAATAGTGGAGAAGAAAGGGGGTTTCCTCAAAGGGAGGGGGGCATAAGGGAGAGTAATGGAGGGTAGATGAAACCACAATACATTCTACATGTATATGAAACTGTCAAAAAATTGAAACAGAAAGGTGTTCAGTGTGCAAAGCCACAGCATGAGGCAATAGCATTTGTAACATTGCGGAACACACTGGGCTATCTCCATCATACCCACAAAACAAGAAAGAAGCCCATGCACGCTGCACGCTGCTCACATGCACAGAACAGGTTAAACAGACACTTGTGTGTACCTTTGTGTGCACCCAGAATCTGTCTTCCCAAGGTGATGAGGGAGTCGCCCCTACTGGGGTCCTCTTGAGGAAGAATGCTGAGGCTCTAAGCTGGGGTTCTTAACCTGTGGGTCGTGATCTCCCCCAAAGACTATCTGAAAGTATAGATGTTTACGTTGCAACGCACAACAATAGCCAAATGATAGCTATGGAGTAGCAAAGAAAATAATTTTATGGTTGGAGGTCACAATATGAAGACTGTATTAAAGGGCCACAGCATTAGGTAGGTTGAGAGCCACTGCTCTAAGGCATCAGAATAACAGAGAAACGCCATCTTCACTGAGTCTATGTTTGAACTGAAATTTCATTTTCAGCATCCCCAAAACATCGGAAAATTTGAAATCACTCAGACAAAAACTGAAGCTGGATGCCGAGGTGGATCACTAAGCATCAAACGCCCGCTCCTTGCCCACCTTGTTCTGCCCCATCATCTCTGCGACCTCAGTTTAACTCTCTGTGATATAAATACACTGAGCAGTCAGAGGCAGGGGAAAGGGGGATGGATAAGTAGAATGCTCAGCAGAGATCCAGGGCATTGGTGGAGATGAAGGTGGGTGTTTGGGGATTCAAGTTAGGTTCTCAGAGCATATTTGTTGGCTCTATTAGGAGGTGAGGCTAGCGGAAGGTGTTTACTGAGATGCTGTGTCAGAGAGCACTATAGAGAGGGAGCATGCTTGGTCACAGTCCTCTGTGTCTCCCCTCTTCACACCCCACTCTCTTATAAGTCACTAGAAATGGTTCTCAGGCCAAGACCTCAGTGTCAGGACCATCTCTCAGTAGGCTTGGAGGCTCTAGTCTGTGGTTCTCAAACCAGACCATTTACCAGAATTATTCAAGGGGTTCGCAAATGAGAGAGCCCAGCTCAGTGTTTCTGACTTAGCACGTCTGGAAGATGCTGAAGAATATGTATTTCCAGAACATTCCCAGGAGCTGTGTGCGCCGCTCCCTAGGTTGGGAAGCTCAATTCAAGGACCCAGGCATAAGGGAATTGGGGTGAGCATCAGACTTCCTTTGATCTTTGAGACTGAGCTGTGTGCTGCACTCACCAGTGGGGCTGGTAAATGTGACCACTGGGGACATGGCAATGGCATCAGAAGTTTTGGACCATGGTGTCAGCATTCCTCCTGATTGGTGGGACCCTATGTAGGTATCCTTTCTCAGCTCAGGCTCCTGTCTAGAGAATAGCCGTGGGAGAGACAGCACACCCTTCCGGAATGTACTCGAAACTGAGTGGGGAAATGGAAAGTGATGAGACAATGGCTTTGGGAGGCAGCAAAGACATCTCAGTGTTTAAAAGTACTTGTTATTCTTGTAGAGAACTAGAATTTGGTTCCAAGGATGCACATGACCCATAGCTCACAACCTTCTGTAACTCCAGTCGTCAGGGAGGGGATCCAGTGCTCTCTCTGTGCCCTCTTAGGCATATCATGCCCATGGCATGCATATATACATTCAGGTAAAACATCCATACATAAAATAAAATAAAAATCTTTTAAAATGAATATGGCTTCGTTCCTTGTAGGTACCAGCTCATAGGGACATTCAGGACACTGTTAATTGCATCATTTTTTACCACTATCAGAAGTCACATATTTTGCCATGGCCTCCATGTTTGGTTTCAGAGGCTGATTTAGTTTATTGAGAATTCTCTCACCTTGATTTTGGTCAGTCCCACTCAACCATGTCCCTGTGGCTGGGCCGTCTGGGTCATAGCCCCTCATCCTCATCTCAGCATCCTTGGCTTCTGCTTTCCATAGCCTCCATCCTTCCTTGCTTGTGATCACAAGCCCATTGAACTCTCACTTCTTTTCTGAAGTCCTCCTCAGTCTCCTCCCCTATTCGTGTGCTCCCAGAACTCTCCATTCAGCACATTTTTTAATCATAATTATTGGTTGCATGTCTGGCTCTTGCTTAGGCACAAAACCTGTAATTTATTTTTCCTGTAGCATGAGACAGAGCCATGATGGACGTAATAGGTGCTCAATAAATGATGCCCTCACCAGCGAATGTCTGCTCTGCCCTTTGGAGTCCGATTTCAGACTTGTAGGGAATACTCCAGCTTGGCCCCTTTCTCTAGGGACACGATGCTAACCCCCTTCTTACCACAATCCCCATTTGTTCTCCTGCCTCCAGTTCTCATGTGAAATGAGAAGTGAGCACAGAATGTGGCATGGAATGAAAGCCAAGCCAAAACTTGAACGCCATGGATGAACTTCAAACAGGGACTTAAAACATCCAAAATCAGAACCAGCTTTGCCAGGACAGGGCAGGAGCAGTGAGGCACTTGGTGGCTCTCTCAGATGTTCTGGAAGCACCCTTTGATTTCATCTATTTTGAATTAAATTGATTGAAATTCAAAGCCCAAGCCAACATACCACATTTCCTTTGGTCAGAAGTGAAGTGTGAAAACAGTGTTTTGCATTCTCGGGTGGATGCCCAGCTCGGGGTTTGAAGTGTGACAGGCTGTGGAGGTTTTGGGTTACTGGAAATTTCAACATTCCTTTGGCCCAATCTTTCAGAGGAATTAGAGAAATTGAAAACAAGGAATTTGTAAGGGCCCAAATTATCAGAAGGGCTTCCATGAGGATTCCCCTAGACTCTGCAAATTGCCTCAGAGCTGAAGGCATCCAAGTGCGGCTGCGGCAGGCCGTGCTGGTGGTACTTGCAACAGGATCAGGAGAGAGTGAAGTCATAGAAAGTTCTGTGCCCGCCTGGGGAGTTCCAGTCAGTAGAGAGGCCCTCACACCCTTCCTTCTGCAGGTAGAAAAGGAAGAGAGGGGGCCAAGTGTGCTCACAGTACAATTGAGTTGGGTTTAACATCACAAGAGAGACTCTCTAGACCAAGCAAAGTTATCTACCTTTTAACAATCAACTTCAAAACTCTCTCTGTCTCTCTGTCTCTCTCTGTGTGTGTGTCTCTGTGTGTGTGTTAGTATGGTTTTATGTGTGTGTGTGGACATGTGTCACAACATGTGTGAAGGTAAGAGGACTTTATTGTGACATTAGCTTCTTCCTTTCCTCTTTAGGTTCTCAAATTCAGGTCGTCTGGCTTGAGCAGCAAGAACCTTTACCTCCTGAGCCACCTCTCCTCCCCAGTCAGTCTACGCTGTAAACTCATTAAGAACTTTCTAAACAAGTCTGTGTGGGCATCAATCCCTGTATTAAGGTCTAATGGTTTATCAGCAGCATCCTTGGACTTGATCAACTACTGAGATAAGGGTCCACTTCTTTCCTCCTCTGAAGAAGTCAAATCCCAGTAGCTTATGTAGCTAGTACAAGACAATGGTGCAGAGTTTAGTCCAAGAAAAAAAAACAACAAATATCTAGACTTCACAAATAGAAGGACACTGAAGCTGACGTGCCAGTGCTGAAGGGCTGGTGGCCCATACTTGTTAGAGCTGCATGGAGGCTTAGAGGCTCCAGATCACAGAGGGGCAAGAGTCGAGGCCATAGCCTTCTGGATGAACCCCTAAATACCCTTAAAGCAAGTGTTCTTGAAATAATTAGAGATAACATAAAATCCTGGAATCATAAGCAGCCCAAAGGGCTTCTGCAGAAAAGACTAAGTTCAGGAAAATAGACACTTGGGACTTGTAGGAGCGAAAAATTTGTACATCGAAACTGGAAAGTGAGAGGCCACGCTCTGAGCTTCATTGTTGTGGAAAGACTCAGCTGAACTAACTCTCTCATGATACCGACTGTGGGATCTGTGAAGAATAAAACAAGATAAGAGAGGAAAGAAGGGTGAGAAGGCGGTGAGGAGGGAGAGAGGGAGGGAGGGAGAGACAGAGGACAATCCACTAGCTGACAACAACTGGAGAAAATCTGCTCTTGACAGGTGAAAACCAGACAAGTATGTCCCTGGGCTTTCTGCTCAGAACATTCTCCAGTCTGCACAACCTTGGCTAGCAGAACATTGTCTTGCTGGCCACAAATTTATGCTACACAGGATAGCAATCCTCCTCCAAAGAGTCATTGGCTATCTAGCTAAAACCTGATGACCTTTCAAGTTGATTGGGATGTCCTAAAGTCCCCCAACACAATATAAGCTACTGCTGCTGTTCTTGATTGCCTCCCAGAACTTGAAGGCAAAACCAGATTGCTGAAGACACTGTGTACTTCAGATGCAGGACTTGGAGGAAACTGAGCTGGAACTGACCTGAAAGCCTCTCCCTGGGGACCCACTCTCACGGTATCTGAAGATGCTTTTTAAGCTGCCAAGGGGAAAAGAAAACAATCAACAGTCCTACCCATCTGTAAGACTTACAATCTGCAACAGTGACCAGGGATTCGAGAGATCAGTGATGGTGCAATAGTGACATTTATATCCAGAGGCTAGCCAACAGTCACTAAAGGGACTGACCAACAATAGGAAATACTATAAATGTAGCCAGCAACCTGTGGCTGCCGAGGTCATAGACCTGAGAGAACCTACTACTGACACTTGGCTAAACCAATACCATTTCTAATTCTAAATATTTATCCTTACACCCACAGGTAAGTATGACTCTTACCCCTCTTCAAAGAAACTTCTTTGTAGAGCAAATAGACTTTACTTCAGAGCTCCACAATCAGTTAAAATGCAGACACTTAATGACCATAGGGAGCCCATCCCCATGTGATACGTCTACAACAGAAGCTTACACCTGAGGCTCAGGGAACATCGTGGAAAGGGGGATGGGAAGATTGCAAGAGCCAGAGGACAGGAAATGTCTGCTGTGAGATAGTGCATTCTAGCCACACAGCAAAACTGGACCCAAGAAATCTCAACAGTACAACTGCTTGACCAAGACTTGCATAAATGGCAATGGCAATTGGCATGCTGTATTGGTTGGAGTTCTCTAGAGTAACAGAATTTATAGAACAGATGTCACATTACATATAGAAAGGGGATTTATTAGAATAACTTAGAGGCTGTGGCTCAGCTAATCAAACAATGGCTGCCTATAAACAGAAGGTCCAAAAAATCCAGTAGTTCTTCATTAGGTGTCTCAACTGGTCTTTAGCATATGCTAAAATCCTGAAGAAGTAGTCTCTAATACTAAAGGAAAGGAATGGACTTGCCAGAGAGGGCAGAGCAAGTAGACAAAGAGAACACGTTTCCTTATCCCCTGTCCTTATATAGGTCTCCATGAGAAGGCATGGCTCAGGTTAGAGGAGTGTTTTCAGGCTTCAAAGATTCAGATGAGGTGTAGTTCTTACACTTAAAATTAGGCAAAACTCCTTCACAGGAGCACCCCTTCATTTTGTGCTTTTATTTAATTCTAGATGTACTTAAGTTGCCAACCAAGAATAGCCATCACACATGCCAATAAGGATGGGGAAATTTCCCAAGGTCCCGCTCCTAGATGAAGGGCTAGAGGCAATCAATGGCTGCTGAGAGAGGCAGAATTGGTCTTTTCTAGGGATGAGACCCTGTCAGGTTATCTAATCACAAGTTGTCAGCCCTAAACCTAAGAGCAGCATCTACTGGATTAGGTGTGTGTGTGTGTGTGTGTGTGTGTGTGTGTGTGTAGGTGTGCATACGTGCATGTGTGTGTGTATAGCAATAATAATTCCAGAAGTCATAAATTTGGGAAGGAGGGAGGGAGGCACACACAGGAGGAGTTGGAAGTGGGAGGGAAAGGGAGAAATGATGTAAATACTGTACTCATGTATAAAATTCTCAAAATAATAAAATTATTTAAATTCAAAGTGAGGATGCGTAAGTACCTGATTAAGAAAACTAATTTACAAAAACTTTACGTAATAATTGGATTTAAATATTAGTAAGGATATTGAAGATTTTAACCACAGTGGTAGCAACAGTGTTTACAAAATATTATCCTCCAAACTGCAACAATCTTATTCCTTTAAAGAATACTTGGACAATGTACCAAAAGACACCATGTCCAGGGTTCCCTGAAAATAACCAATAAATGTCAAAATAATAGAATATGCAGAACACATGATCTGATCCTTCTAAAACTACATTAGAGATTAGTTATCATCAGACATCTAAAAGATATACAAATATTTAGAATTGAAACATGCTAATATCTTATCAAAGAAGAAATCACAGAAAAATTAGAAAATAGTTGGAACTGAGCTGTATTGGAGTCACAATTCTGCAAAGTTAATGAGATGCAACTAGATATGTACAGATCGAAACGTCACTTGTAGGCCTACAATATCAGTGAAGAAAGGCCTAAAAGTTATCCTGTGATTTCTAATATAATAAATTTAAAATAAGAACAAATGTGATGCTCCCAACAACAACACCAAGAAAAAAAACTGAGAGGATAAGTTAAAGACACCAAGTAAAATTAATAAGACACAAATCCTATTTTTAAAATTATTGCTGAGATAAGTGTGGTCCAGTTAAAGTAGATAGAAGATAGAAAATGGTTACTGATGTCAAGAATGAACAGGCCCTCTACAAACTGCCGAGGCAGAAGGATCCTTACTGACTGTGAACCCTGTGAGCCACATTGCATGACTACCCCTGTGGTGCAAGATGTGCCCAGTGGTGCAATAGCGGCATGACTGTTCTAGGGTTACCAGTGGCTCTCTGATCAGGTTTAAGGCCTGACTCACAGGAAGGAATCATGCTTGTAACTGCAAACATGCTCAAAAAGTCATATTTGGGGAGGTCACTGGCCCTAGGAAGGGAACTTACTACTTTTGCTTTACTAATTCGACATGGAATCAAACTACCCTCCAAATATTCACTCCTATGCTGGTAGACAAACGCTACTCTCAGCCATCATTGGAGACACTTCTTTTCGTAGCTGGTGGCAGTGCATACAGAGATTCCTGCTCAAGGTGCTGAGACTGTGTGACAAATGAGTTCTCAGCTTAAACAGGACACTCATAACCTGATGGGACTGTCATTGATGAGGGAGACGGAAAGAGCATACAGCATGGCTGTGAAGTGCTGCCTCCTGGGGATGACATGGCCATTGCAACATGAACTCACAGCAGCTGTGTGTCTGCACTGGGCCTTCACAGAATCAGCTCTGCCCGCAGTCACAGGTAGGAAAAATGCTGCTGTAGTTCTGCCCTTCCTTGGACAGCTATTAGAGACTGAGGGCCAGGCAGGGTGGGGTCCCTCTCTTCAGCGGTGCACCCACTGGTGGGTCCAACAGGCTCCAATGGATATTTCTGCACCTGTGGTCACAAAGACAGCCCTGATTAAACTCAGTGGGTTCAAAACAAAACGAGATGACTTGGTCATGGGCAAGGAACTTGAGTGGAGGAGAAGGAGTGACTTGATGCAATGGAAGGAAGGAATGAGAGAGTATACAGAAAGGATGAGCAGGAGTCTATCTTCATGTGTGAAGTTATCAAGGAATATATTTTCTTAATAAAAAAAAATTCTGCTTACCTAAAGGCAACCTATGAAGGTAAATAGGAGCATTTAAGGTTGGGAAAGCATAGGTGTAAAACATATCTAACTGAAAACTTTTACCAAAATAGTTAAAGAGTCCCTACAGTTTAAGCTAAAAATGAATGGGGAGTTAATTTTAAAACAAATGGAAGAAAAGTGGCTGAAACTTTTTCTATTTTATCAGATGTCAGGGCATGCGGTTAAGATCAGAAGACTCCACTTTGCACCTGGGAAAAAATGGCAAAATAATAATGTCTGTAACCGTCAGCTCATGTGGAGACGGGAGCCTCCGCCGTTCCCTTTGCCGGTGCATGTGGAACCTAGAGGAGCATCTTTCAAAACAGTCTATGTTCCTTTTTAAAATCAGTTTTATTTCACCCAGTGTCTCACCTGCAAGTGTGTATCTTGGATCCTCTGGGCCTGGAGCTATGGAGAGTTGTGAGCCATCATGTGGGTCCTGGAATCGGAACCCAGGCCCCTCTGCAGGAGCAATGCTTGCTCTTAACGCTGAGCTAGCCCTGCATTCTCAATCATAGATTGGCCCTTTATCCTCATAAATTTCAACCTAGGAATTTATGCAGCAGAAACAAAGATTTGTTCTCTCAGACAAACTCACACAGAACTACTAATGGTGACATTATCCTTGACGGCCTGGAGCTAAAAAACTCAAATGTTCATCACAGGAAACTGCAGGATCTTCAAGGGACCTGGGAAGGGAAAGAATATGACCAAAATGTGTTGTATGAAAAATTTAAATGAAAAAGAAAAATGATGGCAAAATCACAATGTAGCAAAGCAATAAAATTGACTATTGGTGCGGGGACACAACATGTGAGGGCAACCGTGTTCAACTTGGGATGTACATTACGACCCCATTCATACAAAAGCTCCAGAGCAGACGAGAGCTATGGCGGGAGGGAAATCTACATAGTTTTGGCTCCTGTGGGAGGGAGGAAAAGCGATCTCACAGGGATGGGCTAGGACTTTATGGAGAGAAAGGGGTCTTCCATACCTTGGCAATGGTGTGTGCTTCATAGGGATACAGTTTTGGTTTGGGTTTTGGCTTTTAACTTGGCAGATTTTACACTGAAGACTTGTCCATTGCAAACTCTGCAAATCAAATGTAAAAAGAAAAATTAGCTTCTAGACTCAGAAAAATCAAGCCATTCTCAAAACTAGTCACTATGTGTGTGTGCACATGCATGTGTGCTGGACTCCAGCAAACGTGTGTGCATGTATAGGACAGTGGGATACTGAGTGCTCACACTGCAGAAGGAGTTTACAGTGAGGCAAAAGGAAAGGAAACTCTAGCCTGAAGTGTTTGGTTGTAGTGAGTAGTTCAGTGACTCTCAAAATAGAAAGAAAGAAGTAATCAAGATATTTATTTGCTGTATATGCTGCAAGTTTCAGTGGTTGTCATTTGTGCATGAACATTTTCATACTTTCTAAAAACTTATTTATGACAATCAAAACAAAAGTTTATCTGGGTGTGGTGGCTCATGCCTTTAAACCAGGCACTTGGGTAGCAGAGGCAGGAGGATCTCGGTGTGTTTGAGGCCAACCTGACTGGTCTACACAGCAAGTTCTTGTCTAGCCTGCAGAGACCCTGTCTCAAAATGACAACAAACCAGATTAGAAACAGTCGGGGCAGAGTGACAGGCCCGCATAGTCAAACTGTTCATGACTATAAACCTGTAGTCCTCTCCCTACCCTACGGCATGGCCTTCTGGGTCCCTATTGCCATAGCCTTAGTTTCTGAGCTCATGCCACTCTGGTCCCGCCCTCCTCCGTGGTAACTGGAAAGAGTTGCCTACTGTCCTGTCCACTCTTGCCCACCCTGGATGGAAACTTACCATCAAAGGCGATTCTGCATCTGATCACACAAGGCTCAGAGACACCCCAATACCAAGTGGCACATGAACACACTCCATGACCTCCTGATAGCTCCACTTACTTCTCCTCAGGCAAGCAGGGAGATCTGGCAGCTCTCAGAATCATGGTGAATGTGTGTTGAGGGTTTCAGCATTGTGGAAACCCCACAGCCTGTGATTTCCTTCCTTAGATTGAGCTGTGGGGCCTCCAGCAATTTTTTTTCTTAACAAAATTGCTGCCTTATTTAGGAGGGATCTAATTCTTATTATTTAAAGTGCTGTTGGCAGCTGACACATTGAGAAAATTATCAAAATATAATTTAACTGGCATTTTGGTAGTGGGTAAAGAAAGCCTTCACTCTGTAAGGATAACACACACAAAGAACTTGTCTTTTCATTCCTTTTTTCCATTTAAAATAAAACATTAGGACCTGTGTTTTGCATCCACACTTCCATTCCATGCAGTGGGTAGAACGGTCCTACTTATCAACTTCATTGGGGGGGAATCATGAGAGTTCATGCATCTCTGACAATTCTAGTAAGGTTCTCCTGGTATGTGAGGGGGTGTCGGTGTGCTTTGCTCTGTGAGACGACAGAAGCGTGGTCACCCCCATCATATGCTGCATCCTAGACATTTCTCCTGCAGATTCACCCTGGCTCCTCCCATCCCAGTCTTTGTCACCTGCCTTCCCAGAACCAGCACCAATCCCCCCTCCACATTTAACTTTTGCCTGCCTTCTAGTCTCCAAGGCTCTGAGCTTGAAGTAATAGTATTTCTTGGTTGCTAACTCTTCACCTGAGTGGGAGGCACTGAGATAGACCAACCAGAACAGAAAGGGGCCCATTCTGTTTTTTTCTATTCATCCACAGGGCTCCCTTGCAGGGCCTCAGCCATCAAAGTGTGAAACTTACTCACGACTATATAAACACTGACCTTGCGTCATCAAGGATGGAATGAAAGTATGTGGCCAAAGTGGCTGGAATGTGATAGGGCCCGATGGAGTTGGCAGGAATGCTCGAGGAGCCTTGGACAGGGACTTGGTTAAGCTGGTGGGACAGGCTGAGATGTGATCTTGGAAGTACAGTCATTGTACAGGCAATCGACAAACACAAGCTCACTGGTGTGCACTAAGACAATAGGAGAACACTCTTAGGAATAGGGACTCAATCTTAGCTGGTTTTATGCTGTTAAAAAATACCCGATGCTAGATGCGTTATGAAGAAAAGAGTTTCCAGTGGCTCATAATCCAGGGAGCTAGAAACTCAAATGTCTTGTATCTCTGGTGAGATCTTCTTGGCTACATTATAATCCTTGAATGCAAGTGGTAAGATGGCTCTGCACACAGAGCACACATGAGGAGAAGCCAAAAAGCAAGAGCAAATGGAGAGGGTTCAGAGTAACTCCTTTGTAACAATCCACGTCTTTAGGGGGGCAGACTTACCAGTCCCACGGGGCGGGCATTAATCCTTTCCCATCAGCAGTTCATTTTCTATTAACTCCCTCCTCTCAAAGGTTTGCCATTTCTAAATATTACTAAACTGGAGGCTCGCTTTCCAGTCTGCAAGCCTTTGTAGGATAGATTTAACCTCGGGGGCACCAACTAGTGTAAAATGAGATGAGGAGACAGAGGGCAGAGCCACACACTGTAAGTCAAGGTGCCCGCTTGCTGGCACTCTCCAGAAGCTAGGGACGGGTCTGGAATACAATCTGCTCACAATGAAGTAACCTCCCAACATCTCTATACTGGATGCCTAGCCTCCTGAGCTGCAACAGGAATGTACCGTACTTGTTTCTGCTGTTTGTGCCACATGGTGGGTGGCCCTGCTAGGTGCTCAGAGAGTGGGAAGAGGTCAAACGAAGTAACAAAAAAGAGTACTGCCAGGCAGTAGGGGCGCACACCTTTAATCCTAGCACTTGGGAGGCAGAGGCAGGCGGATCTCTGTGAGTTCGAGGCCAGCCTGGCCTACAAGAGCTAGTTCCAGGATAGGGTCCAAAGGCACAGAGAAACCCTGCCTTGAAAAAAAAAAGAGTATGCGAGAACATCCTGTGCCTCAGTGGTCCCCGCTGCTTCTCTGCTGGCTTTACTCATGTATGGATTGATTCTCATGGAACCTATGCAGCGATGCACACACACTCACATACAGGTATGTCTTAGGAGACTAGCCAGTCTAACTTCAAGATAGGCCACCTGGTGTCCCCTAGCAGAGAAATTTACTGCTGGAGTGCTAAGGTCCCCGGTGTGACCCAGGTTTTGTTAGAGCAGTGGGAGCCAAATGCTGGGTGGTGGGGACTCCTGGAAGCCCGCAGGAAATGTGGGAGTGCAAAGTCTCCTGCCCTCTCCCCTGAACACACCCATCATGGCCTTCCTGGCCTTGCCTCTGGTATTGCGTGACATGATCCTCAGGTTCCTCTTCAGTGACCCCAAGACAGATCCCTCCATCCAGCTACCACATGCATCCTTGAAAATCTCACCAGTACACAGACACAGCCCAGGTCCACCAGTCAGGCCGCCAATGCCCGCCTTCTGCCCTCTCAGCTCCCCTGCCTCTCAGGGACCCCTCAGTTCCCGTGAGTCAGGATCCTTGGTTCTCTCTGACTCTCACCTGCTCAAGGCTACTTCTGGGTTTTTCCTCACATCTGCCTCTCACTTCTGCATTTCTATCTCTTGATTACAAATCAATAAGATTGTCCTAAAAAGCCTGGTTGAGAAAGCCTCCTTCTAAGGGAGCCCATTCACCAAGTGCTTAGACAGAATGCCATGTGTCTGATTTTCATTGTTAAAAAATGAGTGCCCCTCTTGACAAGCATGATCCTTGGGGCAGGGGTGTAACTCAGTGGTAGAGCACTTGCCCAGCAGGCCAGAGGCCTTGTCTTCTATCCCAAGTGCTGCCAAAATAAAAGCAGGATTCGTCACCAAGCTTTCACAGTGAGCATCCTGTTATCTGTTTTGTTTTCTTTTATGGTTCTTCTTTTGTTGAAAAGAATCTCATGTAGTCCAGGCTGGCTCTAAATTCTCCATCGAACAAAAACGATCTTAAACTCTAGGTCCACTCGTCTCCCACCCCGTTCCTGGTATTGTAGGCACGCGCCGCAACACTCGCTTCTCGGGGTGTGGTCTTAGACACACCACCTGTCTTCATCAGGAACAGCGTGGAAAGAGCACAGAAGACCCAGTCTCTCAAGCGCTGATCAACCTTCACGACCCTACTGTCTCTTCCCCATTCAGCCCTCATCCGTTTACGGGGGTGTTAATCCAGCAAACACTGCTGCAGGTGACACCGTGGTCCAGATACAATTCTAGTCAGCGTGAACGAAGACCACAAGATGTCATATTTCGTTCATTCTGGAGGTCTACAAGAAGTTGCTTCCTTCTGGAATCCTATCTACAAAACAAGGGTGATGTTTGATAGTGTGTATTCCCATTGAGGATGCTATGCAGGTTAAATAATTCAAATACAGAAAACCCTGGAAAGCACTTTATAGGCATGGGAAGGCCATCTGCAGGTGCCAAATATTCTTCTCAGCCAAACTCCCATGTGCCAGCTGCACTCAGGGCAACACTGCTGGGTGGGACCCAGGGCTGTCACTCTTGACCGGCATGTGGTGTACCTGCCAATTGGTGGGAGGGATGGCTGTGCACTCGGCAGAGCCTCTCCTGGTCACAGTCTCCCCAGCTCTCCCTCTTCTTCCCACCCTTGCACTCTCCCCACCATATTGCTGACCTTCCTGAGAGGACAACACAGCCAGCCGTGGTCCTCTATTCCAAATTCAGAAATAATACCCACTCTCAGCCTTTACCAGCCTCACTCGCAACTGCTCCATCTTCCGCAGACCACCTCAGTCACATTTCCCCAACCTCCCTTGCCTTCTCATGCCCTCAATATGGTGGGGTTGACTACTGCCCTCCTGTCTAAAAAAAGTGTGGTCCCTTCTATTTCCGTTTCCCACTGGACACCTCAGATTGCTGCCCTAGCTCCAAGCATTTAATCTCACACTCATCCAAAATGGAGAAGCTCCTTATTTTCAGGTGGGGAACAAACCAGTCCAGAGAGAGTTTGTTCAAGTCATGTGTGAGACAGTGGCCGGGCTGACATTTAAGTGCACATTTTCCTGCATACAAGACTCACCCGCTGCTATCCCATGGCAGCACTCGGGCAGGGAGGTTAAACCTTCCATTTTACTAGGCCACTGAAGGTTTGGGTTTCTCTAGACATGGCATGGGGAAGCCTAGTGGGTGCCAGAAAGGCCTACTGTCCTGTCACCTTGGCCTTTGGGCTGTGCTACACTGTTCTGCCCCATCAGAGGGTCTCCAAGCTCAGGTAGTCCAGTTGATATTGCTCTTTTCCCCCTACTCTCCTCCATACCCCCCACCCGCCGCCAAGAGTGAAGGCTTACATGTTCAACAAGACTAACATGAGAAATAAAGTTAAAACACAACAATAGGACCTATGTGTGCATTTTATCAGACCAAAAGAAATTGTAGCTATAGACATCCCATTGACAGTGAAATACTGGACTTCTTTGAAGTCTGATGTCTGTGTTTTTAATGTGTCTATATTTTTTTTTAAAAAAGAAAAGGATAGAGGGAGGGAGAGAGAGAGGAAGAGAGAGAAAAAAGAGAGAAAGGAAGAGAGGGAAGGGAGGGAGGGAGGAAAGGAAGAAAAAGGTAGGAAGAACAGAAGAAAAGGATGGAGAGAAGGAGAGAGGGAGAAAGGAAGGAAGGGAGAGAGAGAGAGAGAGAGAGAGACCTGGGCAAGCTTTCCATCTATCTATTTTGAAAGGAGAGCACAGGGGAGGGAGCAAGGACTGGGAAATGAAAGGGGAGTGGGGCTTAGGTCCTGGATTAGCACATTGATTAAAAGCAAGTTCCCCCATCTTGAGGACCCACGCCCACCCCAGCCCCACCAACCACTAACCACAGTTATTTCATGCAGTTGCTCTTCATCTTGTTTATTGATACACTCAGCCTCAACTGTTGTGGTTCAGACAGTTTGTTTGGGGGCCTGGGGTGGGGTGGAGAAGAAGGCATCTGCAATCAGCTGGTGACATGTGAGCAGCATCCCAGCTTTGACACTTTCTGTGATAAGCCCCACCTGCCCCCACAGGGAGCACTGAGCAGGACTCTGCTGCTCGGACCCTCAGGCCGTCTCACCCCAGGCCTACTCCTCCTTCCTGTCATTGTGGGGTCTCCTCTTTCCACCCTGAACAATCCTAACCCAGCCTTCAACTTCTCTTTGCACCAGCAACACCAAAGCCAAGCGTCTAGCTTTGATTAATCTGTCTTGACCTCCAATGGCATGCCCAGTGCCGTAACAGGCTGCTGGTCTCTTCCGTTTCTTTAAAGGAGGTGGGGATAGGAGCAAACATGGAAACTTCATTCAGAGGATACACTTCCAAACCATAACGAGATTACAGACAGCCTTCTGGGAATGCTCACAGACCTCCCTCAAGTTAAGCCCACTCTTGAGTCTGTACCCATGTGTCTTCTAACCTTCCATCAGTATTCCTGATGCAGGCAAACTGAGTCACTCCGAAAATCCACTTGTCTCTATTTCGTGGTCTCATAATACCAACGATGTATTTTAAGTTTCAAGCTATGGAAAGAGGAAAACGTGAAATGCGTTACCTCTCAGCAAATAGGATTCAAATTGTCACCTGGCTTTGACAGCCTGGGAGGGTCCCAGTGCTCCAGGGAACAAAAGCTGCTAAGTTTTGCAGAGAAATGACTTAACATTAGGAATTTCACCCCTGCCCAAGTGACCTGTGAGGTGTGAGGGTATGCAGAGAAGCTTTCATTTGGTTTGTTTGGTTCTTTGCTTTTCAAAGACTCAAAATCAGTCTGTCTACACCGCCCCCACCTGCGTTTCTGAAAGACACGTGGCAGCCAAACTAGTAGGATACCAAGAAAACCACGGGTGGGAGACTCATGAGCCCACGGTGTCTGGAGAGAAAACACACGGTAAGCCTGCTCTCTGTGTTAGTGCTGGGATATGGGAGCCTCTCAGGACCGGCTGGAAGCGGCTCTGTCCCAACACAAGACTGTTGGTGAATCAACGCATGCGAAGCAGAGCTGAAGTAGGAAAGAGATGAGCGAGATGGCAGAAGACAGGCTGAGGACAGACCCGTGTGATTTGCAGGGGTGAGACAAGATGATCACGTGACTGACTAAACAAGGGGGCAGAGATGAAGTGAGGGAAGGGTTGGTAAGAAAGGAGAGAGGCAACATAAACCAACTATTATTCTGGAATTAAAGTGGCACCATTTCTCCTGAAGCTAATGGACAATTATAGCAAAATTGGAAAATCCAAAGTTAATAAACAGACACTAATTGATTTCTTGAGTGGCAGCAATGAACAATTAGAAGTTGAAATTGAAAACACACATCTTTTATATTAGCACCCCCAAAATGAGGCAGTCAGGTACAAATCTAATAAAACATGTAGATGGTGTATGGGGAGATCTATAAAATCTGATCAAAGAACTCAACGAGGAATGAGATAAATGGAAGGCAGTCCGTGTTCACAGATATCAAGACTCTGGCATCTTGATGTCAGTTTCCCCAGCTTGATCTATGGATTTCAATAATTCCTATGAAGGTTCCAGAAACACACTTTGAGGATGCCAGCAAGATGATTGCAAACTTGTTTTGGACTCGACAAAGACTCAGAATATCAAATTCAATATGGACGGTGAAGCAAATGGAACTTTGGCCTTTCTAATACACTGTAAAGACACCCATTCCTGAGGAGTGGGTGGAGGGTTAGGTGGAGGGAAGAATGGGAGGGAGTGGGAGGAGGGGAGGGAGGGGGAACTGTGGTTGGTACAAAAAATGAAAAAGAATTTAAATAAAAAAGACATGTAATTAAGATGTACAGGGTTAAGGAAAGAGCTGGTGAGTGATTAACAAAGTAGAGTTCACAGATATACACAGGTGTGATCAAACCATTCTACCACAAAAGAAGAAAGATAACATGATGGAACAAAGATTATCTTTCAACAAGTGGTGCTGTAACAACCAGAAACCTTCACAGAAAACAACAACAACGAAAACAGATACACACTTGATACCTCACAGGAATCAACTCAAAATGCACAACCCTTGATGGTTAATTTTAATTGTTTACTTGCCACCATCTAGAGTCACCTCGGAGAAGTGTCTTTTTGAGGAACAGTCTAGATCGGGTTGGTCTTGATAATTATCTTGATTACTAATTGATGTAGGAAGACCCAGCTCACTGTGGGTGACCCCATTCCCTAGGAGGGTTCCTAAACTATACAGGACAGGCGATGGGTAGTTGGAAGTGAGCAGGCAGTAGGGGTGCACTTGCTTCTCTCTGGACTGTGGGTGCGATGTGACTAGCCACCTGAGCTCCTGCCTTTAGCTTCCCTCAGTGATAGGCTGAAGCTGCAATTGTAAGCCAAATGAATCCTTTCCTCCCCTAAGTTGCTTTTCTGTCAGGTAAATTTATTAGAGCAACAGAAATAAAATTATAAGAGACTCAAACTGAAGACACCTTAAAAATAAAAAAAAATCAAAGGGTATCTGCAAGAGTTTAGGATTCTTAGCAACTTTTCTGCTATGCCACCAAAGGCACACTCCATGAAAGAATATTAGTAAATCAAACTTCATTACACGAAAATCTGCTCTGCAAAGGACTGTCAGCTTAATGAAGAGACAGCCCACAAATCAGGTGCAAGTATGGGGAGATATTCAGATAAAAAGAGACCGTGCAAATTAGCCAATGAACTCTTCCAACCGATGAGTGGAACAGTGAGTGAGCCACCCTGCTGGGAAGAGGGTAAAGACCTCCACCAGTGAGTCATCAGGAAGGTGACACAGGAGCTGGAGAAACGGTCAGTGGTCAGCAGTGCTAGCTGCTGTTGCAGAGGCCCTGAGTTCAGTCTCCAACACCTGCATGACTTCTCGAAGCTCCAGTTCCGGGAGATCTGACACCTTTGTCTGGCCTCCAGAGGCACCAAGCACATACATGGTGCACAGACATATAAGCAGGCCAAACATTTATATTAAAAAACGGAATTAGATAAATCTTAAACAGTTAAATCATTTAAAGAGTAAAGGCATCACACATGTTACATGAGCACATGAAATTAAACTCTATATCCACTGTGCCTTATTGGGAAATTCAAACTAATACAATGATAAGCTACAGGCTGCATCTACTAAAGTGGGCAAATTGCAAGTGGGAGGAGTCTATGAGCTCTCAAAGCTCAACCCCGGTGATGTCCTTCCTCCAGCAAGGTCACACATCCTAAACTTCTCCAAACATCACCACCAACTCCAAAACAAGTGGTCAAGTACCTGAGGCTACGGAGGACATTTCTCCTTCAAGCCACTACAGTGCATGAGACAATGATTACAGTCCATAGTGTCTATGTAGTGTCTACAAACAGTGAACTCTATATTTGCTTAAAAACCTTCGTGGGAACATTCATAGAAAGAAGCTTTATTCATAATAATACTTTCCAAGACTTGGAAAAAAAATCAAGAATCCCTTCAGGAGATTAAGAGGTTAATAAACTATGTACCTTCATCCAGTGGAATATTATTCAAAACTAACAGGAGATGGGCTGTCAAAGCACTAAGTTAGTAGGAGGCATATTCCAAAGGGAAGAAAGTCAATCTGAAGAGATCAGACAGTGCCTGACTCCGGCTACCCAACGTTCTGGAAGCTGGGAAGCTATTGTGACCGCGAAGCAAGCCAGTGGCTGTCAGAGGGTAGAAGGGAGTGAGAGTAACACTGCTCCGTTAGGAAGTTGTCATGCTGCTTTGACAGGATATAGGACAAAAGCAATGGGAGGAAGGAAGGTCTTAACTTGGCTCAGGGTTTGTAGGGATAGGTACAGTTCATTGTGTTAGGGAAGGCAGGGTGGCAGGGGCATGCACAGCTGGTCACATTGCGTCCACAGTCGGGAAGCAGATGATTATCATAGATAGAGAGATAATGGATAGATGTTAGGTAGGTAAGTAGATAGGTAGACAGATGATAGATAGATAGATAGATAGATAGATAGATAGATAGATAGATAGATAGATAGATGATAGATAGATGATAGATAGATAGATAGATAGATAGATAGATAGATAGATAGATAGATAGATAGATAGATAGATAGATAACGGGCAGACAGGTGATAGGTGGATATTTAAATGGTGATAACAGATGGACAGACAGATAAAATGTGAATGTGTCAGCTAGTACTCAACGTGTTTTCTCCTTTTCTGTTTTTTTTCCCCCTGTTTTAATTTTTGTGGTCGGAGTTCCCTGCGCTTCAGCCATTGATTCCTCCTTCTGTTTAAAGTCTCGGTGTCATGCTTTCCTGCTTAGAGACTGAGAATGGAACTGCCTAGTTCTTTCCTTTTGGAATTGTTCAAATGACTGAATTTCAAAAATGTTGAATGGGGGCCAGGCGGTGGTGGCGCACGCCCTTAATCTCAGCAATTAGGAGGCAGAGGCAGGCTGGTCTACAGAGCAAGTTCCAGAACAGGCTCCAAAGCTCCACAGAGAAACCCTGTCTCAAATAACCAAAAAAAAAAAAAGGAAGGATGCAGAGAATACAGTCTCACCATGAGCCCTTTGGGGAGCCATAGCCCCTTGGACTATTCACTTTCCTTCCACTGAGGATTAAGCATCGTCTTGGGTGTTTGTCTTCAGAACTTTCAGTTGTTTTATGAATTCATCAAGGTTTTCCCCGCATGTTTAGTGGTATTACAGCCACAGTGCAACCCTCCTTGGCGTTTAGTTTTAGGCCCTTGCAAATATCAAAGTATGGACTTGAGAATTTCTCAGATGACGATGGTGTAATATTACATAGACCTGCATACAATATTCCATATGCTTTTAATCTCTCAATGACTTTAATGACTTGTACTGTGTAAAGAATCTGGAAACATTTGTAGCACTGTTGCTCAGGGGATAGTGACAAGGACAAACTCTGCACGTGCTCAATACAGATGTAACTACTTCCGAATACTTTCACTAGAGCCTGGCAGATGTGGAGTTTGCAGGTATGAAGGGCTGGCAGTCGCTTCCCGCTGTGGAGTGGTTCTAGGAGAAGCATCATTCTGAAGGTCTCCAAGCATCCCATCAGCATCTCAGTCAATGCTCTTTGGGGGCAGCACCTAGAAACAATGAACGGCTTAGCTACAGACTGCAAATTCCAGTCCAGGCTTTCCACATAGCACCTTGCATCTGTGGGCAGCTGCTCTCGTTCTGTGTGGTGATTCACCTGCCTCAGGGATATAGTGGGGATAGTTATACCCTCCTTCAGCCCAGGGTTGGCTAAGGATTCAATGAGTCAATAAGTACACATAGCACTTAGACTGCGTTGGTGCTCCACAGGCAATCAGGCATAATGATCATACTGTCCTGATTTTATAGGTGGGGACTGAGTCACATATAGGGCTCATGGTGATGCCTGAGGGTCTGACTCATTCTAAGTTTCTCCTCTGTGGAGCCTCAAGCTAATGTGGGACTTATATTTGCCTTGTTCCACTAACTAGGTGGAAGACAGGGCTTTTCATTGAGTCTGAATATGACAATACCGTGAACCCAGCCATCTGCCCTTCCTTTAGTTCTTTGACTTTGGTTGAGTTTTTAGCTTCTCTGGTTATGTTTCCTCATTAGTAGGGTATTAAACTCTTTGTTGGGAGGTGGAGAGGATTAACAAAGTCAACATGTGGGAAGTTTCCAGAACCTCATTAAGAGGCAGCCATGAGAGCTGGGAAGCTAGCCCAGCCAACAAAATGCTTGCTATCAAAGAGGAAGGGTCTGAGTGTGAGCCTAGAACCCAAGCAAAGAATCCAGGCATGGTGGGGTGTGCTTGAGATCCCTGCCCTGAGGAGATGGAGTCTGGCGGCTGTCTGGCGCCCAGTGGCCAGTCACTCAGTTGAACCAGAGGTTTCCAGGTAAACCTGAAAACCCCTGTCTCAGAAGTGGATGATAGCCATTCTGAGGAACAGCTCCAAAAGGTAACCTCTGGCCTCCATGTGGGCATACACAAGCATGCACACACACACACACACACACACACACACACACACACACACACACACACAGAGAGAGAGAGACAGAGACAGAGACAGAGACAGAGAGATTCTTTTAAGGCAGTCTCAAAAGACACTGAATATTTACCATTCCCAATGAGCTGTGTCCCAGGATGCATCTGCCCTGGATAGCTTTGTCCTGCGAATGGGAGGGTAAGGCAACTGCTGTGTCAGTTTTCCTTGCTGTGGCTTAAACACCTGCTTCGTCCTAGCAGAGCATCAACTTGCTTCGAATGCCGCATACCACCAAGGCCGAGCACAGGGGCCACTCCTCCGGGCGCTGAAGTGAGACTCCATCAAGGCTCTCTGATGGACCCTTCGTTTTAGGAGCAGGCTCCGTGGATGAAGGTCCTTCTCCGTGGCAAAGCAGACATTCCTTCTCTTGTTTGTGAACGGCGGACTCCATCCCTCACCCGTCGGTGAGCTCACACTTGCAGAGAGCACTCCACCACCTCAGCTTTCACCAACAGCACTGGGCAGCTCTTGGGGCTGGAAAGACTTGATTTAGAGTTGTCATGAGAAATCTACCCACAGAGCCAGCCTGACCCACGGAGTCTCCTCAGTAACGAGGTGAGAGAGGCCCCAGCGCTGGCGTTTGCTGATGAGGAGACCGAGGCGGCTCCACGGCAACAGCTGACAACATCCTCCATTTCAAGAACTCTGGAGTGTCTCCCGCAGATGCCCAGAAAGGCCTCGGCTGAAACACTCGTTTCCAGAAGTCCTGCAGCCACCTGTGGAAGGTGACGAAATAGGGGCCAGTCGCACTGTTCGGAAACGTGATCATAGGCTGGTATGGAGACTAAATTACTTTCCAAGGGGAGAAATGATCACATTGATTTCAGTCACACCCAGAACTGTGAGCAGATATGAACAAGCAGCCAGCTGTCATGCTACTGGCCAGCAACTTGGTTGATGATTCTGCCCTTAGGTCTGGCAAGAGTGAAGTATCCAGAGTTGCACTTGGGGACCCTGCTTATGCGTGACGTAAGAAGAAAGAAGCAGAGGAATCTGCTTCTGTGGGCAGAAAACATTTCCAACACTGCTGTCTTTACAGTTTTATTAGTGATAGTCTCCTGCCTCCGCAAAATGGACTCTGAGGAGTGCATAGCCTTCCCTGGCCCTTGATGCAATGGGGCAGGGATAATTAGAAAGCCACCCACCCCCAACATCAAACGGTGCCCCTGACAGCTGTAATCAGTGCCAGTGAGATTCACCTTCCTGGAAAAAAGAGTTTTCTCTGCAGCCACAAGTCTATTTTGGGTAAACATCATTGACCACCCACGTGTAGAGACGCTTTGTTGGGAAAACCACACCCCCCCCCACCGCCTTTGTGATTTCATTGCAATGCGCAGGGCCGGGGCTTTCCACTGAGAAATCCGATTGGACTTATTTCATTCAAGTCACTGGAATCTGAGGTGGTTTTGCTCGAGAGATGTCACAGTTTCCATAAATGGGATTATGTTCGAGTGGAAAGTTTTTCAATAGCACCACATTACTGGGCAGAGACAACAAATCTTGTGCTTTTCCTAGACGACGAAATGATTGTTAAATTTGTCCAGAGTTTCCAATTCAAGGCTATGCATTCGTTGTTCACTAACTGCTGCCCAAATGCCCTTTAGCGGCTGTGCAGATTGGTTTTAACTATCAACTTGACGCAACCAAGAGTGAACTGGCACTAGAATTTCACCTGGGGAACAATGTCAATCAGGTTGGCCTGAGGACATTGTCTGTCGGTGATAGTCTCAGTTGTCCATTGATATACGAAGACCCATGGTGGGCAGTACTGTTCCTGGAGTTGGGACCCTGGAGTGCACAAGAGTGGAGTGACCAGCTGACTAGAAGGTGAGCACCACACACATGCCACAGCATACACACATCTTCCATGCACACACATCTCTTCACATGCAATATACACATAATAATAATTAAGGGGTGAGATTTAGTATATTTTTTTCTCATTCAATATGATAGTCCTTTTTGACTTACTATACATGACCTAGAATGTGTGTGTGTGTGTGTGTATAATATTTCTATTCCTAAATTTAGTGTATTTTGCCTGGAGAAGGTATTTGATATGAATTCATTCACAATAAAAATAGTTCTGACTTACTTTGTGGGTGACCATGTAATCTACTTGTTGAGGAAATGTCTGCTGCAGAGATAGACGATGGAGTCTAATGCTGTGTTTCTTCCATTGGTTTCCAGGGTTGATGTTCCACTCATTGCAGACAGTGAGGCATTGAGGTATTGTACAGAGACATTTCTCTCCTTTTAATCTAATACTTTGTTATCCTCTATTGGGTGCTTTGAGATTGGGGCATATATTGGCTGGTTTTATGTCAATTGAGAAAATGTGTCCCTAAGATCAGGCTGTAGGCAAGCCTATAGGGCATATTCTTATGAGTGATTTATTGGAGAGGGTCCAGCCCATTGTGGATAATACTACCCCTGGACAGATGGCCCTGGGTTCTATAAGAGCACAGACTGAGCAAGCCATGGAGAGCAAACCAGTAAGCAGCACTCCACTATGGCCTCTGCATCAGCTCCTGCCTCCAGGTTCCTGCCCTGGTTGATTTCCTGTCCTGACTTCCTTCAGTGTTGGGCTACAATGTGGAAATGTAAGCCAGATAAACCCTTTCCTCCACGACTTACTTATAGTGTTACTTACTTACGGTGTTTCAGTGCAGCAATAGAAACCCTAGCTAAGACAGGTTACATGTAGTCAAAAGTCATTATTTCCTCTTACTGAACCTACCCTTAACCATTAAATAAGGAGATTTCTTGCCTCTCTATTACATTTTTATTTAGAAACTATTTTTTCTAATGCACATATAAATTCAGTTTGCACGGAATATTTTCAAAAGTATTTATTATTTATTTATTATTTATGTGTGCTCAGTGGTGGGCCAGCATGTGCACAGTGTACGGGTGCTCACAGGGGTCAGAAGAGGACATCTGATCTCGCGGAGTTACAGGCAGCTGTGAGACACCCAGTAAGGGTGCTGGGAATTGTGGTCCTGTGGAAGAGCAGGAAGTGTGATTTGGTTAAGAAGAAGGTGTGAGAACATTTAAAACCTAGGACTAAGCAGATGTGGACAGAAAGGTCTAGAATTTTTGAGAAATTGACTCCATTAAAGAAACTTGATTAAGTTGTTCTGGGACAGTGGAAAAGGTGCTTTGAGTTCAAGACTGCATGCACAGAATGCTCCTGGGAGTAAAAGCCTTTCCTTTAAAGCAGAGTGCTTGAGAAGACCTTGCATATGTGGTCTCAAACAGGACTATCTGGGAGTTTCTCCAGCTCATTCACCCAGTGATCAGAAGCTCGTGCAACCATGGATCCAGCGCAACAGGCTGGATCTCAGGCTGGCAGCAGAAACTGGCATCTGGTGTCCACACACTTTTGATTTTGCTAAACCTAAGAGTCATGGGGACACAGACCTATAATGAAGTTCTGAGAAAATACAAGGCCAGAATAATATGTCTTGTTGCAGAACTCCCAACATGAAGCTCCTGAGTTGGCTATGTGTGAAGCTGTAAAGATGAAGCCCAGGTTGGCATAGAGGCTCAAGGAGTTTGGAGATGCTGGAACCATAGGATGTTTGTCACAGAGAGAGGGTACTTCATGAAACTAAACTAGAGAGAGACCACATATACTGCAGATGACAGGGATGTGGACCTTGGGTGAGACTATCATGAACCTAGAATGCTGGTATGAAGCTGCAGTGTTTGGTGTAGAAGATGCCAAGTTTAGTCTTGCTTTGGTGCTGTGTTTCCTGTCTTCCTGCCACTCCCTTTATAACAATAATGGGTACTCTACTGTAGGATGGTAGTTAATAGTAACATTCTCTTTCTTAATTTTACAAGGGCTCATAGCTAAGTTTGTCATGGGTCACAAAAGAGACTTTATATATTTTAAATGGTTTTGAGATAGTTTTTTTTTTTAAAAAAAATGAGGACTTTTGAAGTTGTGTTAAATGCAAATTTCCTTATAAAATGCCAATTTGTCTATGGTGGTCAAGAGTGTAAAGTTATATTTTGGATATAGAATATTCCCTATAAGTCCATGTGTTTGAATACTTGATATCCAGATGTTGGTACCTTTGAGCAGAATGTGCTGCCTTTGGGATGGGAGGCATGGCTCATAGAGATGATCAAAAGTCAAGCCCACTTCAAGTTCTATTCCAAAATTCTTTCAGGTCTGCCCTCCAACATAATGCACTGAAATCCCCTGAAACCATGAGCCAAAGTATATCCTTCCTACTTGCTTCTGTGAAGTGTGTCTGATCACAGAACTGGAAACTATCACTCGCACACACAGCCAGAGCCACTTCATCTATTTTTTTTCTATTTTAATTCATTGATATTTGTATTTATTATTCTATCTACCTATATTTATATTTTCCTATCTATCGTGTTTTCTAATTGTATTCTAATCATCTATCTCATTCTTACATAGTCTTGCTTTATGATTAAGTTATTCCTTCACTAGTAGTTTGTTTTTATTCTTTGCATATTATCTTTGAAGCTCCCATTACAGGTTTTTGCTTTGTTGTTATGAAGTTGAAAATCTCCTTTTATTATAAAAAAATCTTCAAAATTACAGAAAATGAATACTAATTGTAAAGAAGAGAATGAAAACAGATAAAAATGAAAACAATTATGCATGCATATATTTAAATCTTGGTGCTTATACTTCTTTCCTCTCCCTAATTGAAATTTGTGTTTTCCCATTTTCTGATCTCATATCTCTTAATATTATTGTTATTTTGCTTTTACATATCCATATTAAAGTACAAATGATACATTCCATGTGCTCACACCTTTAGTGTATTCTGAATCTGGATCGCTACTCTATGAGACCTTACTTCAGTACTTTGTCTTTGATTACTTTTATGCTAAGTTGGGTACCACAGCCTCTCATCTGATTTGCTTCACTAATGTGAAGCCTGTTTGATGTGTGGGTAACTCTTCAAAGTGATGTTTCTGTGGGGAGAGGAACACAGGGTGGTCTTAGCTGCCATTCTGTTTGGTTTCCCCTTTGTATTATTAATGACATTAAGGCATATCTACTCAAATTCATTATCATTCTGAAGCCACAGAAATGTCCAACCCAGTGCAGTGGTTGAGTAAATTATTTATCAGCAATATGAAAGCACAATAAGAAGATACTTAAAACACTGTTAGAAAAAGTCAAATAGAACTTTAAAATAGTTGTTAGATAATAAAAATGGAAGTGGAAGCCATAAAAATGTGCATATTATGTATTTGTATCTGTTCATAACATTGTGTGAAATGATTGCATGAAATGAGAAAGAAACTAGCTAAAATAGTAACAAGGTACATAGGCTTTAGAACTCATCTTTTTTTCCAAATGTTTTACAATACAAATTTCAATTCAAATGCAAACCATTTTATCAAATCCATCTATCTATTGAGAATAACCAGTAAATCATGGCAAGTTTAGACAAAATGTCTGTCAGGGAGAGTCACTGTCTACTTTTTTTGCCGTTGGTTTTCACAATGACCTGATTTGGTTCAGAACTGGTATTTCAGAATATACAAAACGCAGTAGACTTTGCAACAAAAGAAGTATTGACACTGAATTGCATTGGAATATGACTCAGAGATTGTCTTTGCTTACTCTCTTGTTGTGTGTAAATATCTCTACAAAACAACTCAAGGGAAGAAGGATTTACTTTAGCTCATAGTTCTGGAGGGATCCAGTCCATAATAGCAGGGAAGGAAGGATGCAAGGAACAGAAGGATGGCTGGTCGGTCACATTGCATCTCCAGTAAGAAAGCAAAGAGTGGACAAGAAGACTCACCCATCATGACTCGCTTCCTCTAGCAAAGCACTGTTGTAGGAGGCCGCTTCTTTGTTCCCAGCTGCTCAGCCCCACAAAATAACCACACAAAAACTATATTATTTGCAATGCTCTTTGGCTAATAGCTTAAGCATACTGCTAGCTAGCTCTTACATCTAGAATTAACCCATCTCCATTATTTTATATTTTACCATGAGGCTTGTATCCTACCAGCAAGGTTCTGGCTGACGGCATGTGTCTGTCTCTGGTGGCAACTCCATGACTTCTCTTGACTCTGCCTTCTTTCTCCAGCATTCAGTTTAGTTTTCCCCACCTAGCTCTACTCTTTTGCCCTATCACAGGCCAAGACAGCTTAACCAATGGTATTTACAGCATACAGAGGGGACTCCCACATCGAGGCTCTACCTCAGAAAAGATATTTCACGACCTTCCCAAAGGACACCACCAGCTGGGGACCATGTGTTCAATCCCATGAGGCTACGGAGACACTTCACATTGAAACCACAATAGACACATACCTCAAGTACGTCAATACCATCCCTTTGCTGTATCTGTCTATCTATCATCACCAACTTCTGCTTCTTGATGATCAGGAAAAAATAGTTCACAGTTCTTGAGTGTTAACTGTGTTCCTGACACTTAACTTGAATTACTGCATTAAATCTTTATGACAGTCTATGAAGAAATCAGTCAAATACTTTCTGTGGAATGAAAGAGCTGGGATGGGGTCAGGGTACCTCTGTCCACTGTCCCTTTTACCTCATGTTTTCTGTTACCTTGCCTGCCTCACACAGAACCTCTGGCACTGTCCCCACTATCTGGGTGTTACTGTCATCATTACTATATCAACTTATTTGGATTTTTGTACATAGTACTTTTCTCCTGGTTTATGTTTAGGAAATATGAGGAGTTTCTATGTTTGATGATTTTGAAGATTTATTCACCAAATGCAGGAGTGGGGAACATATTTATGGTAGAATTTTCAAGAATATTTTTAAATACTCACAGTTGGGAGAGTAAGAAGTACAGTAACCCTGCACTCCTCTGGGTTCCCTTCTCTGCAGAGACACCTGCTATGGGTCTTTGGGGGAAACAACATTATCAGTTTCTATAGAGAAGCTGATTAGCGTCTTTCAGCAGGGTCAAAGCCACGCTCTTTGAAATGGCCAATGGGATGCCCTGCTCCATCAGCATTTTCCCTTCTAACCTCTCCTCCAGCTATGACCCATTTCTAATTCATCTTGTCACCCAACAGTCAGCTCAAGTCAGACACTTTGGACTAGGTCAGTCTTGTTCACACATTGGAGACAGCACATCCAGCAGAAGCATGGCTTTTTGTGCACGACTAGCCCCAGACCCGTGGGCGATGAGTGCCCAGACCTAACTTCCTCTAAAGGTCTCACCTCTTCCTCCAGGTCTCTCAGTGGCAGTGGTGTCTCCTCTAACCTGGGGAGTTTTAGGAACATGACCCAGACCTTGGCCTCTCAGCACCGAGCCTTGGGGAAGTCAGGCTCAGCAAACACTTGTGGGATTTGAGTCTTGACCACCAGTGAATAGTCTTGCTCAACCAACTCAAGTGCATGGAGGAAAATGTATTTACCATAAAGACCAGGAGGAGGAAGGCCAGAGCTTAAAGGAAGGAGTGGTGGATGCCAGTCACAGCTAGGGAGGGAGGCCTCACGCAGGAAGCGCATGATCTGTTCTCCCTCCTTCTCACCCTCCACACTCCACTTGCCCTCTCCCCTCATAACACTGGTTTCATTTTCTCCTAAACAGGAATATATTGCAGTCATTATTTCAGCACCAAAATCCACACACGCTGTATTCTTCTAAACTTCTGAGACAAAATATGGTCCTATTTCTCGGTTTCTGTCCTCTAAACTCCTACATCATCCTTTAATGTTTTCTGTTTATTTTTGTTTTGTTTTGTTTTGTTTTTTGAAGTCAGATGACCAAATCCAAACCAATAACATAGCTGAGATAGAGTGAGAATCTCCCACTGTGGGGAGACTCAAGGCCAAGGAATCAGCTACTGGTAATATCGTCATTGAGAAGCCACAAAGGTGTCTGACCATATCCACAGAGACCGTGTGCATGCGGGTGCACACACACACACACACACACACACACACACACACACACACACACACACACACACACCACAAGTGCACACGTACCATATGCATATAAATGCACAGATGCCCACAACACAGATGCACAAATACACAAGTGTACACATACCACATTCACATATATCATCTGTCCTAAAGACAGTTGTTCTGCAAAATTATTTGTAAAATCATAACTGCATTACATTTGGAGGCACAGTCATCAATATATAATTTTGTTGTTATTGTTTTTCAAGACAGGGTTTTTCTCTGTGTAGGTTTGAGCCTGTCCTGGAACTAGATCTGTAGACCAGGCTGGCCTCAAACTCACAGAGATCCACCTGCCTCTGCCTCCTGAGTGCTGGGTTTAAAGGCATGCGCCACCACCACCCAGCCAATATATACTTTATTAGTGAGAAAATCCACATTAACAACAGTTGCTTCTGGCCTAAGTAAAGAATTTCATGCTTCCTTTACCAGAAAACAAAATGCATTTCAATTACCGTGGTTCAAACACTTGCTGCGGTTAACACACTCCATCATTTTGACCACATGTTCAACAGTGTTTGCTTTAATGAGGAGCTCTGGCTCACCTTCTCCACAGCTCTTGATCCTGCATTTGGGGAGCAGGAGGTCACACAGCATGTCTATGCCCTCAGTTTTGCTCCACATGCCCAGTGGCAGGCCAGAGAGGGAAGATAAATGATGAACCTTCTGTTAATGGTTTGCCTGGGTTTGCTCACTGCCCTCTCTCAGCTTGTGGCTCTGCTGTGTGTTTCACTCAAGCAAAGGAGATGGCAGGAGCATCTTCCCAAACGTCAGCGACACTGTTATCTGCCCACAGAAATGTGTGGTGAAGAATTGGGTAGAGAGGTAAAGCCACAACCTTGACTACAGTGATCAAATGCCAAGCGGAGCTCTCTGCACCTCACTGCTTCCTGAGAACCAGTTCAGACCAGTTCTTCTCTGTGCTTCTCTTGCTATAAAGGAAGCATAGGAAAAGTAGTGCCTGAGGCTCACCCAGGGGCTGAGTGGCTGCCATGAGAACCCATGTCAGATGTGTGCAGGCTCAAGTGACTTCCCCCAGTGTCCCCAGCAACCCTACTTTAACATCCCGATGTTAGTAACATCAACCCTGAGCTTCTGGCGTTCCCACTTGTGTTCTCCTGTGTATTCACCTCCCCTGATCTCCATCCCTCTCCTCTGACTTCACTGGGACCTCTTCTCTATGCCTCCCCATGACTTCTTCTCTTCCTCTTTGCATAATCCCTCATTCCATTTTGTTATCTCGAACTCAGAACTTTATGACCACGCCTTCCCTTCAGAACCTCACACTCTCACAAGGAGTCTCCACCATCTTCCTTCCCCAAGGGGACTCTAGAGGGCAGTCTCCCCTTCCCTTGGCAACCTTTCAGCATCCTAATGGGAAACTCTAGCTTGTGGACAGTTCACAGAATCTGGATTATTCCTTAATAATAAGGAATAATATAATAATAATATATTATTATATAATAATAAGTGACATCTCCTTGTACCCATACACGACTTTAATCGGAAGGCATATGTATGGCTGACTGACTTTCCATCCTGCTCCTACATGCTTCATTGTATCCCATACAAGCTCCTGTTTCTATAAAGTTTTACCCCAAGTAAGCTTCCTGTTTCTATAAAATTTTGAGGGACCCCAAAATTCAGAAATATTGGGGCCCTGCATCAGAGTACCCAATAAACACCAAGTTGAGAGCAGAATGTCATAAAGAGAGAGTAATAATACCCATTGATCTCATGGTAGTAGATGGAGTTGGTATGTGGGTATACATGTGTGCATGTGTATACACCTAGTTGCACGTGTACGAGCATGTGTTTGGGGCCAGAGGTCCACCTTGGGTTTTACTCATTGGCACCGTCACGTTGTATTTTTTGATACAGGGTCTCTCTGGCTGGCCTAGAGTTTGCTGAGCAGGTATGTGGGCTGGCCTACAAGCCTTCCTAACACGGAGATCACATGCATGCGCCACCATGCCTTGCTTTTAATGTGGGCTCTGGGGAAGGAATCCATGTCCTTGCATTTGCATGGCATGTGATTTATTGACAGATATCTTCAGTCCCACTGGTCAGAGTCTCTAGGTACAAACGTAGTCTCCATGCTGCTCAGCTGGCATTGCACAAATGAGGCCTAAGGCTCTGTGGACAATGGACTCGAACAGGTGGACCCTCAGTTCTCCAGCTTGGCAAAGCATGGCAGAGCATAGCAGCTTCCCACTCTCCTCAAACAGATAATTCTCCTCTATTACCCAACATTCCCACTGCCTCTGCCTGAGCAAATTCCTCCCGAAAAAGAAACATGACATGGAGATTCAACTCCATAGATTGAGAATCACAGTGTCATGTGATTCTCACTGGATACTGGACTTATGTTCAACTGATTTTTCATGTTCGAAAGGTGAATGTGAATTGTTTTACGACCAATATTTTTTTCTTAGCATTACAATGTCCTGAGAAGAATAGAGATTATTCACCAGAAAATAGCTATCTTGAAAGGGAAACTCAAATCAATAGCATAAAAAAGCAATCTAGATTAGAACTCTTATTCTGTGAGTGCCCACAACAACTCTCTGTGCTAGAGCAAGGGAGCCCTGGGAGTCAGGAGGGAGGGTCTTCATTCATAGGTCCTCCAGGGGCATAAACAATCTTGAAAAGGCTGCTCTCATAAGCAGAGCTGTCCTTGGGAGCCTGCGGTGGTCCTCACACAGGTAGAGATGGGAGAACTAGAGGCAGAGTAGAACTCAATATCGTTTTCATGGTCAATGTTTGTTGGAAGGGGCCAGCTGTGCTCTTATAGAGGCAATCCTCTGGGGACAAGAGCGGCTCATTGTAGCCTGTGACTCCACAGCTCTTCTTGATGCCACAGATATGTTTTAAATACCATCTTTTTTTTAGCAGAGGTTTATGTCTTTATGGGAATAAATCTGGACCTTGCTTTCTCATCTCGGTACATGTAGAAACACATGCGAGTGTTCTCTCTGTTCTCCCCATACATGTTCCTATTATGGAAGCCTGGAGGTGCGTGCCCTGAAGCCTGGGATCTGTAGCAGAAAGGGTCAGAGGACTCAGCCCCAGTAACTCTTAACCTTTCCTACATCAACAAAAGAAGTTCCCACAGGGTATCTGATGTGGAATTCCCCTCTATATGCTATGAATATACTTTATTACCATTGGTTAATAAGAAAACTGCTTTGACCTATGTCAGAGCAGAATATAGCCAGACTGGAAGAGATATACAGAGAGAGCAGGCAGAGTCAGGGAGACACCATGTAGATGCTAGAGGAGAAAGATGCCAGAATGCCAGAAACTTACCAGTAGACCACAGCCTTGTGATGATGCACAGATTGATAGAAATGGGTTAGTTTAATATGCTAGAGCTAGCTATGAATATGCCTGGATCATTGGCCAAACAGCGTTGTAATTAATATAGTTTCTGTGTAATCATTCGGGTCTGGGCGGCCAGGAAATGAAAGAACAGAAGTCTCTGCTTACTTAATGGTGCCCACCGTTTACAAGGGTACCAGTCTGGGCCAACTACATCCACATAAAACCTGAGAGAGCTTGGGAAGGGATTCTAGACACAAAATAACAGAGTTAAGCACAGCTTCTTGGTAGCAGCATTTTCTCAAATAAGCTCCATTTGCAAGGGGCAAGCAGAGGCCTGACTCCTTTAAGAGAAGGCTTCCTGACTCAGTGTTATCAGCAAAAACTGCATGGCTTTGTTAAGGGATGGTGGCTCTAGTTCTTTCTGGAGGTCCTGCACTTAAATGGGGTTTGTGAGCCGAGTGCTGCATGTTGCTTAATGGTAACATAGATCTATTTCGTCCCTGGAGCTGGGGTAATGAGCATGGATCACAGAGATGTCACTAAACATACCTCGGCCATACTAAAAGGCCAAGAGAGGAGAAGCCAGTGCCCCAGGCCACTGAAATCAAGTTCCTTACCATTTTAAAAGTGTTCCTTGTCAGGAAATGATTGCAGATACACAATAAGGCAGATTCAGACAAAAAAGACCTCTGAGTGGGTCACAGCGTTGGATAGATATACATGGGCTTATGAGAGAGAAGAAAGAGTACAGAAAGTCATATGTTAAAGGAGTAAAGATAATTACGTATTAAAAAGTATTACAGTAAAAAGAATAAGCCAAGTAAAGATGGAAAATGCACAGAGAGTCTAGATTGTGTATATTATTGTGAGGTTTTTTTTGAGTTTTTGACAGTTAATGAGCTAACTGCAGAGAGACATTTGATTGTGGGGGCTGCTAAGCTAAAACAACATAAAGGTGTCTTGACTTCAAAATTTGAGTCTAATAATATGTTACTTTGGAAAAGAGGTTATGCTTTTGTTTCCACAGAAGATGAGAACCTGTAGATTCCTTCTAGTCTAATGTGGTTTGATGGAACAAGACCCCTGCATAAGGTCTCTGCAAACCTTAAACATACTTTGTCAAACAAACAGCAGGAGGCAGTTTGGAGAAAAATATACCCAAATTCCCAAAATGATTGTTTATAAATGTTTGTTTTTCTTTAAAGGGAGATATGATATAAAAACAAATACTTTGTATTAGTATGGGTCTTGGTCTATTGATACAAATTTCAAGCCAATTTTGTTATATGTGTATTTCCACTCTTGTTTAAGGTATTGTGTTTGTGCAGCTCATTTAAAATGTAATGTATAATTAAGGAATACAGATTAATAGATAGTCATCTATAATAGTCAAACTGTAGTCATGTTAGTTAGGTTTTCTAGATATACAGGGATATTTTCAGATGGAAAGGTTTTTTTTTCAAACCTTTCAAAGACCTACAGGATATGGCACTTAAAATGTTTTGTTAATGTAGGACTTTTCATGACAATGAGTCACATCTGCTTCAGGCAGCATCAATCTACTTCAAGAGGATGATGGGCATCGAAGAGGGTCCTTATGGAGTTTGCTAGGCATTTGGGCAAGAAACTGCTCTTGCCTGGACTGCTTGATTGTACACTATATAAACATGACATGCAAGACCCATAGAAAAATGACTAATGAACTTGTCAAAAGAAGGTGAGACAGTCTTTCGGGGTTCCTGCTTCATGGAAGAGTCTGCCAGACATTCTGCAGGACATGGAAGAAAGTGACTGACAAACTGCCAATATAGGCAAAACAGTCTTTCAAATTACTTGCTTCATGGAAAAGTCTTTCAGATACTAAGGGCCTGCAGGCTGAAGATGAGTGCCCCAATGTTACTGAAGAACTTTGGGTGATTGCCCAGGCAGTGAGATGTCTCTGCCAATTCTAGAGTTTTGGAAGTTGCTTACAATGCACTTCCTGTTTACTTAGGTAATATTATATCCTTCTGGAGTCTTTGATGGAGTTGAAGACAGATAGTTAGTTATTGTTACAGTTTTCCTTAGTCATAATAAAGGATAAATTAAATTAGATATAAAACTTTAGACTCACAAAGAAATATTGTAACTGTAATTCTTTTTTATTTTTTTCCTTTTTTATTATTATTTTTATTGAGCTCTACATTTTTCCGTAACTGTAACTCTTGCTTGATACCGGTTTTGTTATATGTAATTTTACTATGTTGAAGTTAAAACCTTCCTTTTTATTTAGACAGAAAAGGGGATATTCCCCTTTGTATGCTAAGAATATGTTTTATTACCATTGGTTAATAAAGAAGTTGTTTTGGCCAATGGCTTAGCAGAGTAAAGCCAGATGGGAAATCTGAACAAAGATATAGAAAGATAGTGAGCAGAGTCAGGGAAACACCATATAGCTTTCAAAGAAGAAAGATGCCCACCAGAAACTTATTGGTAGGCCACAGCTTCACGGTGACACACAGAATAATAGAAATGGGTAAATTTAAGATGTAAGAACTAGCTAGGAATATGCCTAAGTAATTGGCCAAACAGTGTAATTAATATAGTTTCTGTTTGATTATTTGGGTCTGGGCGGTGGGTAAACAAACAGTCTCCGATTACAGGTATCTTTTAAGTCATATGCATGTAGATGTCTCTAACATCCATTCTTAAATACTCAGATGCCGTCCCCATCTCCAGAGGGAATCAAACTCAAAAATACCCTAGAAATCCACTCATTGTGCTCAGTTTTGCAATGTCATCAACATGTGTCCCAAGCAAAAATGACCACAATCCTCTGGAGTGACTCCCTATTTCCCCTCACATAGACAACACCTGCAAAGCAGACTTTGAATCCCCTGCCCTGTGGTCTGTAATCTACAGAACTATGAACTAAACAAATGGCTTTTGTTTTAAGCCATTGAGTACCAGGATGATTTGTTACATAACCAAAACTCACTGATACACTCTCAATCCCACTTCATCTTTCTCTTTCTGAGTTTTGCACTGGCCATTCCTTCTTAGAAGACTTTCTCCGATCCTTTCCTCTTTCAAGTCACCCTGATAAATCCTCCTTGCTGCTGTGCTCCTGTGAAAGTTACCCTCACCTGAGTGCCTGTTGCTCTACTCCCCCACACACCTTCCTCCTTACCATTGCCCTGGCTGCCCAGTACTTTACCTGTGCTTACTCAGAATCTCTCTTCTCTTACACAGAGGAACACGCCAAGAGCATCACCACTGTACACTTGGGTTTTCGCTTGGTGCTGGGAACTATAGAACTTCAGATATGCCCTGGAGGGCCATGACCTCATGAGGAAGATGGAGCTGATACATGGAATAGAACAAGTGCCCTCCAAGTAAGTGATCCTATATGAAAATTCTTAGGTCAAGGCAAACAAGAAAATTGGTTCTTGTATGATGGACCAAAGAAACGTGTGGGTCAGGTACTGTTATAGGACACATACTCTTTGCATGATGTTAGCCAAGCTGCCTTTGTCCTTTAATCATTTCATTTTCTTGGTGTTTGTTCTTTGGACAATCATTCCAAAAATCCCTACCTAATCCAGTAGGGCTAGGAACTCAAAAAGTAACCTGTGCTTACCTGTTCCTTAGCTGCCTCTTCCTTCCCTCACACTCAGGCTGAGATTGCCTTTCCAGATGAATACGGCAAGAGCAGAGGCACAGTCCAGAGGCATGTGAGACCAGGCTCGCAGAAACCGGCTCGCTGACATTCTACATTTCCTCCAGCGTCTGCTGGAGAACAGGCTCCTCTCCAGGTGGTACCAATAATGGGATAAAAGCCCAGAGACATAAAAGCTGCCCGGAGGGGAAAGAGAGGAAGGGGCTGGGGAATGCCCTCATCCAGTGTTAACCATACCCGCTTCAATCAGACCCGAGCATCTCAAATTGGTCTTGCCTGCTCTTCCAGGGACATGAAGGGGAGCCGCAAGCTGTAGATCTTTAAAGCAGGACAAGCCCCTTTAATCAAGTGTCGTGGCCTGGCTGGGGCGGGGGGGATATGGGATCAAAACAGGGCTGTGCCTTGGGATGGGTGACACACTGAGCCTGTATGGAGTTCTGTTTGCTTTCCTCTGTTAGACTATAAGGTAGTTGAAGGCCTGGGCATGTCTGTCTGCTCTGCCTTTACAGGAAGTGTTTCTACCATGCTAGGTCACTGGTCTAGATTGTGAAATAATAACAAATAAGAAGACAACCTACAGGGTAAGATCATGAGGGACAAGAAAGAATGATATGATGGTGACAATGATGACTGTTTGAAGAAGTACATTATGTGCTGAAGGGGTTGGGCAGGGTAAGTCAAGGCTGACAAAAGGGAGGATACCCCTAAGTTTTACCAGGAAAGGAGCACACTAATAGTATATCTGAGGTATGATGAATTCCGAGCTGACCTAGGGGAGTTGGAGCCAAAACAGGAAACAAAACCAGGAAGAATTGACTATTGAGTAGTGGGTTCAGTAGGTATACCAGATGGATAAAATGATCTAAGCCCAAAAGACCAGTTTGAAGTTAGCACCTGGATGGTTTGAGTTCATGATCAAAACCACATTGTCTGATTTGGGAAGCCCAAACTGTTCAGACCACATTCAAACACCAGTGTTTGCCTGCAGTTTTCCCAAGCTAACAAGGTCATACGAGTTCTGATGTTCCTCCAAGGTCCCTCATTCAAGAAGACCCAGCCCAGCTCAATCAATTACAATGCACATTACTATGCCCAGCATCTTACATGGGTTCTGAAGAGTTTACATCCTTGTGCTTGCAAAGCAAACACTATGAGCTGAGGCATTTTCCTAGCTTCTATTGGCTTTCTTTAATACAAACCAATTTCTAGAGACCCCACGTTTAACCACTGAATTTCGACATTGCCATTTTCTTCATGTTTCACAGTGGGGATACATTTTAAGCCATAAACACTGAGCAAGGTTAAACCATATCCAGACAGTAAACATCAATGTTTCACTGGGATTCTGCCATATTTACAAGGTCTAATGGTCATTGTGTCTTTTGTATCCACCCTTAATGTATCTCCATTCTCAGAAGAACTGGCCACTCCCCACAGGGAGGGAGAAAGAAAAGGGGAGGAGGAGTTTAGAGAGTAAAAGGCCCATGTTGCCTCTGCATGTCCATCAATTCAGCTGATGCCACCCAAGCTAGGAACTCGACCTAGGAGGGTTGCTTCATGAAGTCAGAGGAGACATTTCAACAATTCAAAGAGAAGGGTGATAAGAAAGACCTGGTACAACAGAGAAGCAAGGAAGCATGCCAATGAATAAAGTTCCTCCCTGCTCATACCCAGCTAAATTCACCTCACTTGTCAATCTCACTAAGTAAATCAAGTAGACACTGCCACCTCCATGGTCCAGAGGAGAAAGCTATGGCTCAAATAGGGCAAGTGACTCTCCCAAGGCCTTACAGATCTACGAATCAGACCTGCAGCTCTGCTTCAGACCAGTGAGCCTCCAGGGGACCCACTGATGAACATCCTGCACCATCTCTGCAGGGGTCATATGGAATAAACACAGCACACTCTACAAGGTTGCGCCAGTCCGTTTCTGTTTTGTAATACAGAGTGCATACAACCTGAGTGTTAGCACGTCTCCTCCTGAGCGAGCACTGCCCTAGTGGCTGTGAAGTGATGTGCAGGAGCTGCCTCACTTTAATGACTCTCTATTTCCATGGAGCATATTATTTATAGAAGCAGAGACAGCAGCATTGCAAACCCATTAGAAGGTGGTGACAGCAAGAAAGTACCCTCTGCTCTCCAGTAAGGATGAGAGTCTAATTACTCAGGAACTCGCCACCATCCTCACTATGGAAGCAAGCTTGATAAATATCACCCATATGAAAATGGGACCTGATGGAAATTGCGGCTTCCTCTGTACAAATGGATGGTTGGCCAATGGAGAGCTTCTGGCATTTGGCAAGACATTAGCAGTCTGGGAGTTTGGAGATCTCATTGCCCAACAATGGCCACCCTCATTCCTCACTGCACACTTCTGAGAAACAACTAACATTTTTACTTAAGTCATCAGTGCTAAAGAAGAGATGTCGCTGGGGGAATAACAGCCTTGTGAAACCCCATGGGAGTTGGTGGTGAATCAATGGGCACTTAGCATAATTATGGGCATATCCTTGGGTGCTAATCACAATTTCTTTTCCAAGAAATAATTCTGAGAGCCCAAGATAGAAGCTGAACTTCAAAGGTAAAATTGCACAAATAACTCTTGAATTCATGAACTCAAAAGAAATGCTAGTTATGGGACCAAAGAGGCAACCATTTGGGTTTGTTAGGAAAATACAATTTGCAGGATTTTGAAGGCAGGATAGGCGGTCCTGCTGCTGTAGGGGTTAGATCTACGAGATTTGTCCTTGTTTCTGGGAAAGCCAAAGGGGAAGGTGATGATTCAACACCCAGTCCTATTGCTCAGAAGGCAAATGGGCCAGTCCAAAACGGCAATGGGAGAATTCCAGGAAGCTGTGCTACAAGGAAAAGGGATGTCCCCTGAACGTAAAAACAAACACGTACCAGCCAAAGCCCAGGTGTGTTTTGAAGTACAAGCTTTGGGGACTCTGCAGTTGTCATCGGCAGCTCTGCCCAGAGGGGACAGGCTGAGTCAGAGAGAGATTAGCAGTGTTTCCTTCTGCAGAATACTGGGTTAAACTTTCATACCTGTGCTTTGTGGCTGTGTGCAAAGGTGCTCATTCATTTATTCTTTCATTCATTTGATTCACAATCCCACCATTGGGGCGTGAGTATCACTGCTATCCTCTGTCACAATTCACTACACCCGGACCTGGGACACTGTATAAATGATGTCACTTGAACATCCTCAACACTCTTCTCTCCCTGTTCCAAAGAGCGCCTGAGGGATTTGACCACTGCTACAGACCTGAGACATAATTACTCAAGTTATATTAACTAAGATGAAGGCTTCTGTGACTTTTCTTTTGCCTTATTTTCTCCATTTAAAAGTGAACACCTTCCAGTTCTGCCAAGTGGTTTTCAGGTCAGGCATGAGGATTAAGAATCTCTTGCTAGGCCTGTGTTCTAATGTTTCAACCTTGTGACTTTAAAATCTCACGGGGCTGGAGAGATGGCTCAGTGGTTAAGAGCATTGCCTGCTATTCCAAAGGTCCTGAGTTCAATTCCCAGCAACCACATGGTGGCTCACAACCATCTGTAATGAGGTCTGGTGCCCTCTCCTGGCCTGCAGGCATATATTGTATACATAATAAATAAATATTTAAAAAAAATCTCACCAGGATGCAACTTCTGATCTTTCCAATGGAAACTCTAACGTCCCTGACTGGAAGGCTGGCTGTAAGCATTGGGTGGTAATGACCTGAACACGTGTGAACCCTCTTATTGGTCCTTTTAGCTGGAAACATTATAAGACACTTTCTTAGTTAACCTCGGTTACCAAGTTGACACAGCCCAGAGGCATTTGAGGGAGTCTCAATTGGTGAACTGTCCAGAATAGATTTTTCCATGGCCATATCATGAGAGATTGTCTTGTCTGTTGTTTGATATGGGAGGGCCCAACCCACTGTGTATGGCACCATCCCTCAGCAGGCAGTCTGAGCATAGAAGAAAGACAGCTAAATACGAGTGGGAGAGAAGGCCTAAGAAGTAGCCAGCAAGCAGCCTTCCTCCATCGGTTCTGCCTCAGGTCCAGCCTCCGGGTTCCAGCCTTGAATTACTGCTGATTTCCCTTCGTGATGGACCGTGACCTGGAAGTGTAAGCTGGAATCAGCGCTTTCCTCCCCAAGTTGTTTTCCCTTCAGAATATTTTACATAGCAGCAGAAAAGAAAACTGGAGCATTGGCAAATAAACATGGGTGGCTGTCACTCAGCAGAATTCAAGTGACACTGGTATACTGTGTAACTTCTTGTTCAGGGCAGGCCTCAAACCATGCAAGTGATCAGAGCTGTGCAGGTGACTCTCTTTTCAGAATGAAAGAGTGGAGAGGTGGCAACATTACGGTGGGGAGTCTGACTGGGAAGTTTCAGAAGACGTTTGGGAGTTTGGATCCTGAACACTTCATTGCTGACCGTGGTCACCCTGTACAGATTGTCATTTGCCTACTCAAGTCCCAATATCTAGACACTGAAATGTCATCAAAGCATTTCACAGAGTGTCCTCAATTCCTGAGAGTTACCATGAGAGAGATCTCCTTCTAGCCATCCCCACTGTCCCTTGTTTGGACTCAGGGTCCGGGTATGAAGCACACCCTCTACTGGCTGCCACACAAATGTCTGTTCAGTTCTGCCTGGGAATCTCAGAGGGGAGATTTGTCCAGGTGGCTCTTGGTCCCTGGGGAGACCCAGCCTTCCTGTTTTCTCTTCATCTTCCCTGGCTTTCCTGTGACTCACTTCTGTCACAGCCAAGAGGGCAAGTGTTGAGGGACCATTTAAAGCATACATCCAATACAGGAACCTTTTAATTATCTCAAGTGGTCACTTGATCTACGTGGGAAAGCATGGCCTCCCCTTGGCTCCCAGGCACCAGGAAACGGTAAATGAAGCTGACCCACCACAAATAGGAATAACGGCCATATGGCATGTGATGCCTGATTGTCACCAGGCATTTCCCACACACCATGTCATTAGTCTCTGGAGCAGCACTTGTCGGAGGCCTCACGTGCTCTGGGTCCCAGATGAAGGAATCATAAACTCAAGGGATTTGCTTGAATCCTCAAGAGCTAAGAAGTAGCAGAGGTGGAATACATCTAGACAAATGTGTCTGGCTTGGGATCATGAGCTCTGTCCACTCAGCTACATTGGAAAACTCATTTTGGTGCCAGCAAGAGACAGGTAGGAAGTAGTAACAGCTTGTCTGCAACATTGGAAGTCAAGAGCTTTGGTTCCATAGAAACTCTCCGCAAAGCCTCACAGATGCTCTAGATGTTGCTTTCTATTTGAACTTTCTCTTCTTCTGGCAAAATCCAACATGGTTTCACTGGCTGCTGGCATGTGAAGTGCGTGTCCTACCTAACATGCCATGGTCAATTCTTTGTGTAGAAGGCCGAGTCTATCTTAATCACTTTGCTGCTGTTAAGAGAAAGCGCCCTGACAAGAGCAACCTAAGAGTGAAGAGGCTTGTCTTGGCTCACGGTTCCAGGGAGACACAGTCCATCACAACAGGGAAGGCGAGGGCCGGGGTGGCATGGTGGCAGGATCAGCAGACTGGCGATGCACATTGTATCCATAATCAAGAAGCAGACATGGGAGTGGAGTGGACTGTAAAACCTCAAGGCCCCTCCCCCAGGGTTCACTTCTTTCAGTAAAGTCTCCACCTATACCGGTTCCACAAGCATCCCAAATGGCACCACCAAAAGAGGACCAAGTTTTCAAGCACAAGAGCCCACAGGGGACGTTTAACATGCAAACCACAGCAAAGTCTTACTGCCATTCTCAATGCTGACTATAGGAACCTAGGTGACTGTGTAAATTTGATTTCCTCTGAATGAGATAAAATACTATGACCAAAAGCAATTTTTGGAAGAAAAGATTTATTTGCCTTGCTGGTTATATCTACCACTGAGGGAAAACCACAGAAACCATGGAAGAGCAGCGCCTTGGATTACTCCCTTGGGCTTACTCAGTTTCCTTCCTCAAGCAACCCAGGCTCACCTGCCTAGGGATGGTATCACCCACAGATGACCGAGCCTTCCTACAAGTAGTGATTAAGAAAATGCCCTATAGATATGCACAAAGGCCTATCCAGTGCAGGCGGTGCCTTAGGTGAGGTCCCCTCTTCCCAGGTGTGTCAAGTTGACAAGTGACATGAGATAGGACACTGATGTGAGTCGCCTATCTCACGGCCCTCTTTCTTATCCGTGTTATAAAGTCTAAGGCGTCCGAGTGTAGAACCTGGTGGTTCACACTCATGTCCTCACGCATGAGAAGCAGAGGCAGGAGCATTGCTGCAAGTTCCAAGCCAGCTGTGCTATATGGCATTATTTCAAGAACAAACAAAGAGACAAAACAACAAGCCCACCAGAAAGACCTGAGGTGAACGTGAAGCATCAGGTCCGTGTGTGGCCTAGAAGAGTGATGGACAGCTGGTCTAGTGGTTGTTGTAGCTATCTTGATGTTGTCTTTGGTTGATGCCCAGGACCTCCCCCAACACCGTGGCCTTGTCTTCCTTGCACACCAGCTTGAGGATCCATCTAGCTTGCTTCTCCTCACCCCTTAAGCTGCTATAAGGCCCGTTGGGCTTCTTTCATTCTCTGTGTCTCTTCGTTCCTCTCTCTATCTCTCTGCAGATTAAACCAAACACTCTCTGGTTTTAAGAATTCTCTGGAAAGCTTAGCTGAGGGTGCAAGGAGAGGCAGAGAATGTTTCGAAGAGGAGGTTCGGCATAGGCTTGTGACTCCTGAGTCTCTCCCTATGGTGGCCCAGGGCATTCATTTCCCCCTGATACCAACTGTATTGTTTTTACATCCTCAGACCTTTCATTTTTCTGATAATTTTAGAACTTAAAAAGAGGCACATAGATTTATTTTTTATCATGCTAGACTCCAGCCATCCTCACCATAGAACACTAAAAAACTTTTAGGGTTCTGTATTTTTAGATCCTTACTTAGGTCTGACAAGTCCCTCTAAATGTTTCTGGGGAAATTCATATTCATGTTTCAAAAAAATTCATGGCATGTCAGGAATAGAATAAAAAAATTGAGGTATAATGAGTCAAAAGTTAGTTGCCAAGGTGCCTGGGAATCTAAGAAAAGTCCACCATTTCTCTTCAACGGATTGTGTTAGAATAGCTGGTTCTAACAGGTCAGAGGTCAGATCCTTACCTCAACTCTGTACATAGAAGTAAATGCTCCTATCTTAGAATAAAAAACAACATCCAATGATTAGATTCATTATTTTAGTGAGAGATTCCAAAAGCCAGACATAAACAGAAAACCAACAACAGAAAGAAAACCCCTATATGAAATTATACTAATAAATATGTATGAAAAAGACACCATTATCTAATAACTCCACATAGAGATTCTGGAGATGCTGTCCATTTCAACCTCCTTACTCTATGCTGAAGAAAACTGGCTGGCTGCAGTTGGTTTCAGAAGACAAGAGTATTCTGCACTCATCATGAAGGAAGGGCTTTTTCAAGTACCCATGGCCATGTGTAAGCACACCCTGTGCATAGCTGTGTCAGAGACACAGACATGAGACACTGGTAGCTCACAGATCATGGGAGCAGGTGGTTTGAACAGGAGAATGGAAAATTACACTGATAACCTCATGAAATGTGGAAAGGGAGGCCCTGGGGAGACTTGTAGGTGGCGCCAGCATGGGTCCCTGTCCTTGGAGAATGAGCAGAGGTTTGCTCGGTAGACACTGGGGAAAGAGGCAGAAATGATGACAGTTCATTTGAATGCAACAGGATGGTCCAGGTTTACACTTAGGGGTGAAAGGTTAATGACAATACGTCCTAAGAGGAAAATGTATTGGCTCTGTTTCAGGAGCCGTTACAATTTTCCGTTTTACTATATATTACAATGAGTTGAATTCTATGCCCCCCAATACATAGAGAAACCCCAACCCCTAGCAGTTTCTTTTCTCAAAGTTGTCACATCATGCCTGACATAAGCGACTTGGAGGAGGGAGGTTTTATGTGGTGCATGGTTTCCAGGAAAGTTGTTTATTGTGGCAAGAAGCCATGGTGGAGGGCTTGGCTGGAGGTGGCAAGGACATACAGCTACTGTTTCTCACCCTTGGTTGGATCAGGGAGCCTGATCAGAGTCAGAAAGGATGCACCCTTTAAGGATGTGTGTCAGTGACACACATCCGCTAGTTAGATTCCATATCTCTAACGTTGAGCAATCCAAAAACATCATATGCTGGGGACCAAAAGTTCAAACACATGAACACACAGAGAACACTTTAGGTTGAAATCTCAGAATCCCCACTACCTCAAAATATGATCTTGAAAATAGGGCCAGATAGAAGCAAATCAAGTTAAGTTGTGTCATTAGGAGGGATACTCATTTAGTGCTATTGAGGATCTTCTTTTAGTTAGATATTTTTATATTTTTATGATTTTATGTGTATGAATGTTTTGTACAAATATATATAAAAGCTCTGCATGCAGGCCTGGTACCCTCAGATATCAGAAGAGTGTGTTGATCCCCTGAGATTAGAGTCACAAATAGTTGCAAGCCACCGGATGACATGGGTCATCTGAAAAAGCAGCCAGTCCCCTTAAAATGGGGATGTTTAGACACAGGGACTGACATCCAGAGGGAATCCAACGGAGGACACAAGATGCAGGTGATACAGGCACAATCCAAGGTGTACAAAACTGCCTGGAGCAGAGGTTCCCGCTAGATACTTCAGAGGGAGCTTAGCCCTGCTCAACCTCCATCTGTGGCCTTGGCAGCTGTGAGGACGCACATTTCTCCACCTGTGGCAGACTTCAAAAGTAAAGGTGGGTCTATGCTGACCCTCTGTGAAGGTCGCCATTGGATTGGCATGGCCAATGTGAATTAGACTGTACTGCCTCCCTCCTCAAAAGAAATGAGCTGGGGCCTTGGAAGATGGCTCAGTTGGTAAAGTGCAAGCAGGCAGACCTGAATTTGGTCCTCAAAACCCGTTCAAAAATCTAGATATAGTGGCATAAGCTTGTCATTGTAGCTTTAGGTAGGTGGAGACGGGTAGATCTGTAGAGTTTACTGGGCAGCTAGCTTCCTCTACTTTCCGAGCCTCAGGCTCATGATAGATTCTGACTCCAAATAAAGTGGATCATGCCTGAGCTACAGCACTTGAGGTTGTCCTCTGGCCTACACACATACATGCATATAAACATATATACACTCACCAACAATATTATAATGCACACTCCTGCATCCCTATGGGGGAGAGAGGGAGGAGGGAGCTGGACTGGAGGAGGAAGGTCTAGTAGTTATAAGCCCAGCTCCCTGCTGTTAGAACACTTCTCTAAACTCCTTCTCTGGCTATACAGAGATACTTGACAGATGCCTCAGTTTCCTCATCCATGAAGCTGGGAGACCCCACCCTCAAAAGAACCATCTCCCACGGCATCTCATAGATGCCAAGTACCTCGCACACGGTGTCTGGCACGGTCAGTGATAAGTCAATGCTCTGTCTTTCTTGTGCCTCTTTCCCTCTAGTGCTGTCCTAAGCCTACTTTCCACTTGCTAGAATTTGCCCATACGACAGGGACTCTGAGGAAAGTACGTGTTTACATGCCTTCAGTTACCAACATTTTCCCAATAGAGGGTTCTCTTTTACTTGGGTGTCTCCTTGCAAAACCCAGTCCCAGCCCATGGAAAAGATGATGCTGTGGCTAGTGAACCACTTGTTGACCCTAAACCTCTTCCTTGTAATCCTTCCCAGCATTCCTATAACACATCCCAAAGTAATCAAAACAGCAAGCAAGCATGTAAAGAGAAATGTACGGTCTGGGGATAGAGTCTAAGACTTTAGGCTGGGCTTGAATTTTAGTCCCACTGTGTAGCTTCAGTCCCACTATGAGTAGACCTGTGGCCAGGTCTTTGCACTTCAATGTCTTCACGAGGGAAACAAGGCCTCTGTTTGTGTGGTGCCCTGAGGGTTTAATGTGGTGAAGTTAACGGTGCCTGTGGGCATATATTAAACTTTCAGTGACAGATGACCTCCCTCTTCTGTCCCCTCCTGGTGAGCAAGTTCCATGCCACGGCAATGAGAGAAGCCTGCGAAATGAAATAGCTCAACGGCCCCTGGAGTCTGGGAGCTCTCTTGTTGCTAGGCTGCAACTATTTACCCCTGAAAGTCTTACAACTTCCATATATTAAAGAATGCATATTGCTCACCAATCTTATTTTTTAACATTTGAAGCTAAATCCCACACAAGAGTGTTCAGGATCCTCCCTTCATCCTAGACGTGGTTGGTGAGCCAGGTCTGGGAAGGGGTTGTGGTGGCAAGAGGAGATTCTCAGATCCAAGGGTGGTCCCCAGGCTGGGCAGACTGTGAGAAGAGGCATGAGGGAGGGCTGCCGCTCTGGAAGGGGAAATGAAAGGCTAGTTTTTGCATTGCTGTTGTTCAGACAGGCATAGGAAGTATTTTTTTCCAAATCAAGAAGCCTTCAAGACTCAGGAAGTGTTACTTCTAAGTGACATGGTTTGGGAAGTAGAAGCCCCATGTATTAGCCATGTTTCTGTTTCTGTGATAGAACACCATGGCCAAGACAGCTGCAGAGGATTAGAGTCTATCATGGCTGACAGTGGCCAGCATGGAGGCAGGAACAGGATGTGGAGAACTCACATCTTGAATGGCAAACATGAAGTGACAGAGTGAACTCAAGTGGTAGGAGGATTTTACTTCCAAAGCCCGCCACCAGTGGCATTCTTTAGGCAACTAGGCCACATGTCCTAAGCCTCCCCAAGCAGTGCCATCAACTGGGGACCATACGTTCAAATGCCCACAATTATGAGAGACATCTCTGGTTCAAACCATTGTACCTTACCACATGAAGTTCACAGTTCTAAAACACAGACCGGCTCAGGCTTGCAAATGTGCAAATGTGTGTGTGTGTGTGTATGTGTGTGTACCCTCATCACAAACACAAAAGCATAATTTGTCATGCCTTAATAGTGTGGTATTGAGAAAATAAAGGATGATAGACATAAACACAACACTACGCATCTTGGTGATGATTAGTTCTATTAACCAGTATTCTAGAAGAACAGAAGTGATATAAGTATACATACATGTGTATACATTTATGTGCTATATGTATATACATATATGTGTGTATGTTATATGGAATTTATCAGAATGGCTGTCATTTTTAACTGGTCCTCAGTATATGACAGATCCCAGAAGCAGACTCTAAGGCCAGTGAAGGAATGGACTTGCTAGTGAGAGTGAAGGCAAGCAGTCGAAGGTCCAGAGCTTCCTTCTTCCATGTCCTTTACATTGGCTGTAACAAGAAGGTGTGGCCCAGGTTTAAGCTAGATCATCACACCTCGAAGATCCAGATTGAAGGCTGGTCTTCCCATTTCAAATGACTTAATTAAAAGAAAATCCTTCATAGGAGTATGAAGCCACTTGGGTTCTAGTTAATTTAGATGTAGTCAAGATGATAACCAAGAATAGCCACCACATTAGTAAATGGTCACTTTTTTATATTGTTCTTGCAATATTATTAGACATAAAGTGTTCATGCCTACTATATAGAGATGTTTTTCCTAAACTACCTCATTAAGATAACCCAAGGGAAAAAAACTAAAATTGTCCAGTTTGGTGTATAGGGTGCATAGAGCATGCAGGTATAAGAAAATGATGAATCTGGTGTCAGGCCCTACAGTACTATAGGTCTGAGTTCCATGTACAGAAAGCTGGGTTATAGGATCCAGAAAACTGTTGTGGGATGCCCTGTACACATCCTCTTCCTGTAGACTTGTGCCCAGGAAGCAGGCTAAAGTCATGATGTTGATGAAGATAGTCATGTGAAGTCAAACCCCTGGTTTTAAGACCAGAAACATGACCTTAGGAGAGGAGGGGCAAGGAGCAGATACTAAAGGAACACTGTGTTCTGAGAAAGGTCCAGCATCTTACACCAGTTCACACACTGAAGATATTAATGCATCAGCATCTTAACTCAAGAGTCTGACTCCCAGAACCTCACTCCCACCAAAGTTCCATTGACTGGGTATCTTGGGATTCAGGAGACACTGTCTGGAGACAAGAAGTCATCTTGCTGATGGCAGATGTGAGCAGAGTGTGTAGTGAGGTGTTGTCTGAGTTAGGGTTCTATCGCTGTGAAGAGACACCATGACCATGGCAATGCTTATAAACAAAATATTTAATTGAGATGGCTAGCTTACAGTTTCAGAAGTTTAGTCCATTACCCTTTTATGGCAAGGAGCATGGTAACATGCAGGCAGACATGGTGCTGGAGAAATAACTGGGAGTCCTACATCTTGCAGGCAACAGAAGTTGACTGTCACACTGAAGGTAGCTTGAGCAAAAGAGTCCTCAAAGCCTACCCCACAGCGACACACTTCCTCCAACAAGGCCACACTTCCTAATAGTGCCACTTCCTATGAGATTATGGGGGGCCAATAACATTTAAACTACCGCAGGTACCTATGAGGACTTTCAAAGGAAGTAGGGATTTGGGGAAGACCTATTGCTGAGAGATGGAGAGGATGGAGGCCCACATGACGGTCCTGATGATGCAGCTCTTGAGTAATGGCAGAGAGAAGAGAGGAGAGAGGCATGGGAACCCACCACAGTGAATGTAAGGACATGGTCTAGGACACAGAGAATTTGTCTGTGACTGTCCTGGGAAGGAGAGGCCTAAGAACAGACAAAACATTAGGTCACTGTGGGCGAAAGTAAGATCAGGGTCACTCTGGGTCATTCAGTTTCCTAGGTAAGGAGCATGAGATTATGAATGTCATTCATGACCCTGGGAATGAGGAAGTGATGCCATGTGTTTGGAGGAAAGTTTAATATTGACACAAGTTCTCAGTCAGGGCTGCTGGTCTCCTGAGTACAAAATCTCCACACAACAGATTCCTTGGCCATAGGACACAAACAGGGAGTCAGATAGTCTGGGACCCCAAGAGTAGGTGATGCCAAGAGCCTGCAGCTTCACCATCCTCTATCCCACCTGGCAAAGGGCAGCTCTGTCTTCCTCAGTCCTGCAAAGGATGCCATGGTACCTGAGCTGTGTGGACTGATGTCAGAGGTCAAAGCTCCCAAGCATTAGTTGAAGAGTCCAGGATTCCCTGAAGGGCCAAGAGGAGGCTATCATGATGGAGGTTTTAGGAGATGATGACCCCACAATCCCGGTGTTGCAGAGGAGTTGGTGAGATGAAAACTGAGAAAGACTACCATGATTGTTCATGGAGAAATCTCCTACAAATACTCAGTCTCCCTTTCCCTCTAGACAGATCAAGGGGCTGACATCCCAGGGGAAAAAGCCACAGGGTGAAAACTTTTTTTTACATGAAGACACAGTGATTTTTACTGAGGTTTGACCAATGGGAGATTGCTATGTAGGACTTCTTCAATGGATGCTGCAAGGGATTAGATCATGTCTATCTGAAATTGTAGCAATATGCCATAATTGTAACCCACAATACCTGCTGTATTTGGGAGTGTCTGTAGTATGCAGTGGCGTGTGAGGTCACCATATTATTGGAGGAAGTCAGACCAACGAGGATGTACCTTTCAGGGAGACAGAAAGACTGCTCTTTCTTGTATTTCTGTTTGCTTTCTGGTCACCACACAGTAAACAGCCCTCCTCTGCCACATGCTGTCACCATATCTTACTGTGACACCAGTGACTCAAAGCAATCAAGTCAAGGGGCTGCACACTAAACTCTTGGAAGTCATGGTGCTCAGTAAGCTGGCCGTCCTCAGTGTTTGATTGCCATGGATATGTTTTCACGGTGATGGAAAGCTGGCTTGTGCTTTTGAAGGTGACAGTATTTGGAGATGGAGTCCTTAAAGATGGCTATAGTGGACTCTAATTCTAAAACAGGTTATGGAAAAGCAGATAAAGTGGACATAGACACACACAGAAAAGACTACTCATCATAAGATGGAACAGGATTCGGTATATGCAACAGCAGACAGGAAATGCCAAGGATGGCTGGCAATACAAGAAGCTATGAGAGAGAGAGACAGACAGAGAGAGAGAGAGAGAGAGAGAGAGAGAGAGAGAGAGAGAGAGAGAGAGAGAGAATATGACACTGTCATATTGGATTGCATCTGGATTGCAGACTCCACATCTTCTAACCAGGACAGAAGTTGTTATTGTAAGGACGTGCCCTCCTTACACTGTGCTGTCTATTTTGTGATGTCATCTCTCCTCTTGAGGGAAGGCCTCCACCTCTATATCCAGAACTTTCCACAGGACTAACTTGGTGTGCAAGCATTTCTGAAAGTATGAGTGAGCAATTAACTGAATAGCAACAAGCAGATGCTTATGAAATGGGACAAGAGAAATCTCCAAAGAGGTATGACGACTTGGGAGACTCAGAAGTCTTCATCTGTGGGATGGAACAAGAACAGGCCCTGATGGTCATGAGTTGTTTCCTAGTGAGGGTAGTAAAGGCAGTGTGGGAACGAGGAGGACCATGTTCTGCCTGAGGACAGGGAAAATCTGGGTCTTGAGATGGAGCAGGCAGCCATGTGTTTACTGGAGTTGAACCTGGAGAGAACTCTGAAGTAAGCAAGGATGACCTTCCATGCCTAAGACTGAGAATCTCTCCATCCAAGATGCCAGAGCACCACCCAGATTTGAGAGTTGAATGGTGGTGACAATAACTGATCAGAATTTTAGAAAGAGTACTCCAGCGAATGATAGCAAGCATGGAAAGTAGGAAACCAGGCTGAAAATGGCTAAGTCCTGACCAAGAGAGTGGGCGGTCGGCAGAGAGAAAGAAAGGCTTGAAGAGGGCATGTCTCGGGCTGGTGAGACCTGGCAATTAGCAAAGTGAGGGAAATAAAAGGGGGGCAGATGGTGTCCTCATTAATGAGATGGGAAGTGCAAACGTGACAGAGCTGAGAGGGGAGGCAATTGGGGCTGTCAAGGTCAAGCCCTCTGGGTGGCACCCAGGTGGAAACACCCTCTTCTTGGGCTTTAAATGTCAGGGTGGATAATCAGTATTCAAACAGAACAGGGAGGATTCAGTGCAGGATGCTAGGGAGGACATCACGGGATCTGATCGCCTTTCAGCATTGCTTGAAATATGAAAACATTTGTACCTGTCCAGGAGCTCTCAATGCAAAGACTGGTCATGCCCATGCTCAGGTTCACAGCACACACTTGAACCTTTTCCTGGTGTAGGAGGTCCTTCTGTTTGTGTGTTGCTTTCATTGGTTAATGAATAAAGAAACTGCCTTGGCCTAATTGATAGGGCAGAACTTAGGTAGGCGGGGAAGACAGAACTGAATGCTGGGAGGAAGAGAGGCAGAGTAGGAAAGAGAGACGCCATGGAGCCGCCAGAGTCAGACATGCTGAATCTTTCCCGGTAAGTCACTGCCAGTAGCAATATACAAATTAATAGAAATGGGTTAAATCAAGATGTGAGAGTTAGCCAACAAGAGGCTAGAGATAATGGGCCAAGCAGTGATTTAATTAATACAATTTCTGTGTGGTTATTTCGGGGCTAAGCTAGCCATGCGACCATGAAGAGCAAGTGGGCCCCCTCCCTACAACACAGAAACCCATCACCCCTCCACTGCCACTGCCTATGGCACAGTCTGGTAAGGCCACAAACATTTAGCCACTAATGAGTTCTGAATAGGCCATGATGCAGTTCTGAATAGGCCATGCTGGACCCAAGTTCAATCTCAACTCATTCTCTCATCCCAGTGCTGGGGCCTCTGAGTCCACAATATATCCTGTGCTACAGAAACACCGTGAGGTTTGCTGTAGAAGTCCATAACTGCAAATGCATGGATGCCTGAGCCAGAGATAGTCCAGGAGAGATACTAAAGTCCCAGGGTAAGTCAACCCTCTGCCAAGAGGAGAATAGCTTTGAGCAATGACAGAAGCACCTCAATGTTCCCTTGAATATAGAGGTAGAGGAATGCCATGGTCAACTGACAGTCCAGAGTGTGTGCTTCCAAATCCTAGTGTCAGTAACTCTGTGACACCAAAGTCCATTTCATCCTTGAAGACTTGCTGGGATCTTTCTGCAGAGCCACTCACAAGCCCCCAATGATATCAAGGGAAATGCTCCCACGATGCCCAGCTCTTGCAAGCTCTCAGTGAATCTGCCTGGGCAGATAGGTATCATCATGGGGTCCAAGTTCTGTGTGGTAGGATTACTTACTCCTCAGAGTTGCCCCTTATCCATGCTCTTAAAGGCACAGGCCTCTGCGGCAGATGCCTGACAGCTAGTAAATGTTTAAGAAAAGAAAGAGCCATCCCAGGCGGCAAATCAAAGCACACCATCTAATGAGAGAAACAACAGAACAAAGAATACAGGAAACATTCGAAAGATCCAGAATCATAACATAAAATAATAGTGTGTCTGGGCACATAAATAATAACATGTGCTAGAGGGAGGAACTATTCCCTCCTAATAGGTTTCTAAAACCAGATGAAGAGAGCCGAGGATCACTGCAGCTCCCAGCTCTTGAAATTGGAACTCACCAAAGCAGGGCAGATGAGAGCAGTTGCCAGATGATGACGTGTGGCAGAAAGTCGCCTGCACGTGGTGAAACTGCTCCTGCCTATTACTTGTCGAGGGGGTTGGTGGCTGAGGTGCAGAGAAGGAAGGCTCTGGTGAGATTCTGCAGCATCGTTCCTAAATGGATAGCAGGTTCACTAAGTTGCCCAAGGCTATCCTAAATCATATTGCTTGGGCACGCGATCAAAGTGAGAGGCTGGGGGGTAGGAAACTCACCAGAGCTGAGGTGATCAGTCAGAAAGGAGAGATGCAAGAGAAACTGGCTGGAGAAAAATGATCAGAAACTACCCAAGAGTGTGAGATGGAGGGAACCCCAGCAAGAGAAGCCATGGAGAGGGAATGGGGCAGAGTGGCCGGCCCGTGTGGGTAGCACAAACTAGGAAGGTCAAAATAACGTATCTGCATATGCTGCTGCTAAAACTATGTAAAAGCTTTTCTGGTCAAAAGTATCTCAGAAAAAGACATGTGTGGTAGTTTGGGCTATAGAAAGTTCCTGAAACTGGGAGGTGACTTATATTCACCTCAATGCTGTTGAACTTACTCCCAGAACACCTGAGGCCATGGTGTCATCATCAGTAAATATCTCACAAAGTAAAGGATGTAGGACAACAGAAAGTGCTCGCCTCAAGGGCACGAGGACCTGAGTACAATATGGCAATCTATGTTAAACGGCAGTGGCAGCCATAGCAGTGTGTCCTTGAACCCCCAGTGCTGAGGAGGCGGTGAAGCTTCCAGGCTAATCAAGAAGTTCTTGGCCCATGAGAACCTCTGTCCTCAAAGGAGGAGAGGGGCATTTCTGGAGATGGCACCTGATACTGTCCTCTGACCTCTACACACATGCACACACATGCACAAAAACATGCATGCATATTTTTAAAAGATAAATGAAAATGTCCCCACACCATGGGTTTGTTCGATGACTAAGCATAAGGAGAACTCTGAAAGCCATGAAAGGCTTTACAAATATCAAACAGTGATATTGTGTGTTCAAACAAAGCAAATTGATCAGAAAATTCTGTAGTTCTATTGGGTTACCATAAAACAGATATTTTTAATGGAGTACTGATATACATATATATATATACGCATATATATGTTATAGATATAATTTCTTTGACAATTTCATTCAATGCATTTTAAACATATTCACACCCTTCCCCAAGGTTTCCCAGACCCACCCCACTTCCATACCCATCATACTTGGTCTCTATATTTTTCTAAACGCATCAAGTCCAATTTGTACTGACCATATCCTCTTGGGTGGAGAATGGCCTCCCTACAGGAAATATGCCGTTAAAGAAGATGCACTCTCCCTCTTCCAGTAGATATCAACTGCCAATATCTCTTCCTGCCCAAGTCCTCCCTGCTGGGATTTTGTGTGACTTGAATGCACAGTCTCTGTGCTTGCTGCCACAGCTCCCATGAGGTCGTGTGTGCAGCTGCCTTGCTGTGTGCAGAAACCATCTTCCCTGGAGTCCTCCACTGCCTCTGCCTCTTACACCTTTCCTCCTCCCTTCTTCAGTGACCTTTGGTGTGTTAGATGAAGACCAAGTAAGTTGATATATATTTACTTATGATGTAGATATGAAACATATCTATTTTTTAAAGTGTCTGGAAGGAGACATTCAAAACATTAGCATCTTGGCAGCCTGCTGTGATGAGACATGGCATGTGACACCCCTAATGTCTGTGTACCTCAGTTTACCTCTGTAGAACTTGAACTCCTAGAGAACAAAACCACCGCCTCTGTGTTTTATCTTCCAACACAGAAACTCTGACACATGAAGTTGTCCCTGGTTGTCACATATGGCCAATATTTATTGCTGTTTACTTTGTGTAAGTGATTATGCTGTCTTGCCCACCTTTACTGTCACAGGGGTGTTTGAACTAGGACATCCCATGAGTCTTATGGGTGACGAGACAAGTACACTGAAGTGCCAAGCCACACAGCAAGATCTGGAGTAGAATTCAAACTGAGTCCAATCTTTGGAACACTCCACAGTTTGAACTTCTAAGTTCTGCAAATATGGCATGGAAGAATCTAGAATGCTACATAGGTGGATGGGCTCCTTGGGCGCCAGTCCCACTCACTATTTTTTTTTCTTTTAGAAAACAACCACCTGCACACACAGCCAGCAGTGCATCATGCAATCCCTTCCCCCTTGCTTGCTCCAGTGGGAGAATCTGGGTTACACATGTTTCCCTGAGAACTGCCCACCAGATGTTGAATTTGGTGAAATCAAATTGTTACAGAAAGGTTTATGAACAGGATAGCAGGAATCACCCCACACACCCACTGTAGGGTTCAACTGCTCCGAGCCCCTCCAGTGTGAGACGTCTACAATGCTACTGATCTCAGAATGGTACTCTCTCTTTGCCCACCCGATGCACTAACCCTCACCCCCACCCTGGCCCAGCTTTGTGCATTTGCTTTCACTCACTCTCCCCTCTGGCCATTAAACTAAACTTTCAGGCAGAGGAGCTGAAGCTATGTTTTTCACCAGCTCATGGACCATTCTAAAATCCATGTCCAATCTCTCTCCTTCTCAAGCATCCCTGCAGGCCCTATCCTTGCTCTAAGCAAGCAACCTTTACATCCGTCACTTATCATCTGTTTCAGATTAAAAGTTTTGGCTACTGCTATTTCTGGCTGGGAAATGTTAGCACCTCTGAAATGGCACCTCGTTAAACTTTTAATATCCTGCATGGCCGCCCTTTGGAGCTGGTATCTAGCTCTGAGAGGCACACATGTATTTACATTTATATACATATACAAGTACACATATACACAGTCTTACTGCCTTGGAAATGATGAAGGAATCAATATGACTTATTTTTCCCCTTGCTTCTTTCTGTTTATTTTTGGCCTTCTATTACACCGCATGATTTATTACATGGTTGGGTTTGCAATAGGCCATCATGAACCTCAGAAGACAGTATAAGAATAGTGTGTCACTTCCCATTCTCCCTTCTGCTCATCATGCAGAGATCTTAGGGGCTAGGTGGGATGGATGGATGCAGAAGCCTCTGTGTTGCTCAAAACTATGCTCTTTGACTTTCATCTTTCCATTAGCTCTTGATGATATAGAATATATCTGATGATGTGGAATATATCTGATGACATAGAATATGTCTGATGATGTGGAGTATGTCTGATGATATAGAATATATCTGATGACATAGAATATGTCTGATGATAAAGAAAATATCTGATGATATAGAATAATTTGATGATATAGAATATATCTGATGATGTAGAATATATCTGATGACATAGAATATGTCTGATGATGTAGAATATGTCTGATGACATAGAATATATCTGATGATGTAGAATATGTCTGATGACATAGAATATATCTGATGATGTAGAATATATCTGATGATATAGAATATGTCTGATGATGTAGAATATATCTGATGACATAGAATGTATCTGATGATGTAGAATATGTCTGATAACATAGAATATATCTGATGATGTAGAATATGTCTGATGACATAGAATATATCTGATGATGTAGAATATATCTGATGATATAGAATATGTCTGATGATGTAGAATATATCTGATGATATAGAATATGTCTGATGATGTAGAATATATCTGATGACATAGAATGTATCTGATGATGTAGAATATGTCTGATAACATAGAATATATCTGATGATGTAGAATATGTCTGATGACATAGAATATATCTGATGATGTAGAATATATCTGATGACATAGAATATATCTGATGATGTGGAATGATCTGATGATTCTAAGCAGACTCTCCAGAGACCCAAGCCTGTGAGGGTCAATGGGTCTGGAATCACTGAAGAGTCAAGTCCCCGGGGAGGTCTGTGAAGGACTTTCTAGATTGAGTTCCTTGAAGAGGGAAGACTCTCCTTGATTGTGGGCAGTGCTATCCCATGTACTGGGATTCCAGGATGAATACGGAGGCAGTGAGCTGGGCACCAGGTTTCCTCACTCTCAGCTTCCTGAACATGCTCACATTCCCAGAGTCGTCACGTCCTCTCTGACAGACAGCACCCTCAAACTGCAAGCCAAGCTACACCTCTCCTTCCCTAAGTCTGGTATTTTGTCACAGGAAGGAGAAAAGTGACCAGTATGGAGGCTGAGACTGCCCCAGATGATGGCTCCCGACGTCTTCCGAAGCACCCTGTCCTATTGCCCCAGAGCACAACCCTACAGCGGCCCTCTGAATCTCTCCTGTAGTTTGCCATTTGGCCAGTGAGCCTCCTCCACTTGGGTGAGTGACAGTTGGGAACCAGATTTAGTCTATCAATGGGGCCTTGAGTTGTGAGAGGCAGAGAACCTTCCACCCCAGAGCTTTTGTAATTAAATTCTGGGTTTCTATTGACCCCACACTATCATCTGCTTGGGGGGTCTGAACCCCTCTTGCTAGGCTATCTTCTGTAAACAGCTGGTCCCTGCTCACTCAGGATTCCCGTCTTCAGCACCTACTCAAGGCCTCAGTCCCATCCATGGCCTCCCTCCCACTAGGCAGCCACACATCTCATCACACCATGACATGCAGGTGCCTTCCATTGAAAACACTAAATAGGGCTGGAGAGATGGCTCAGAGGTTAAGAGCACTGACTGCTCTTCCGGAGGTCCTGAGCTCAATTCCCAGCAACCACATGGTGGTTCACAATCATCTGTAATGAGATCTGGCACCCTCTTTGGGCCTGAAGGCATGGAGGCTGAACACTGTGTACATAATAAGTAAATCTTAAAAAAGAAAAGAAAACACTAAATAGTCTCTAAACGGCTTTGCCTCTAAGCATCACCTCCCATGGATGTAGCATGTAGCTTTGATCCTCTCCTTCCTTACCCTCATGCAGCCTTCCTGGATCCTGTCTGAATTTCTACATAAGAAAGGTGCCAAGCTGAAGAGATGGCCCAGCCATTACAGGCTAGCTCACAACCAAAAATATAAGAAAGAAGCTCTCTCAAACCCAAGAAGCACCAGGGCTTTCTTTGTGTGGTGAAGTGTCTAGAATTAAGGCCCATCCCTTACCTGACTTGGGGTTTGAGCTGCATAATACAAAGGTATCCAATCCAGAAGCCTCCACTACCAGTAAATTTGGGGGAGAGATAGAAAACCCAAAGCCTACAGGGACAACATGTTGAATTTCGCACTTGCACCTTTTCTCACAATTGCATCAGAGAGTCTTCAGGGAGTTTGCAAAACACACAGTAGTAGGAGTAGGAGCAAGTCCATGTTGGTGTTGTCTAATTCAAGATCCTGAGACCTCAGGTTCAGAATTCTGTGCCCAATAAGAAGAAGTGTCATCTCTTTTGTATCATGTCATATTGGTTTACCTGAACCCACACACAAGTTCCTTGATGGCAGCTTTTCCTCCAGCATGACAGGTAACATGGATGAGAAGGGGACACACCTGGGGACCAGGAAGGGAAGGGCAGAGGACAGGAGGAGAGACCAAATCAGGTTAGTTGTTGAGACTGACAACCAAAGGAAAAGAGGGTATGTCTAGCTCCTTCAGGGATCAAGAACAAAGTGTCCCAGGCTTCTGGCCCTAGAGAATCTTGAAACAAAGTGAGATTACTTGGAGATGACCAGGAGTCATCTCTAGGTATGGAAACCCATCCAATCCAGAATTCATACTAATCTCTGGCCTTGATCAATGACCACACTGTGGGTAACTGCAAACAACATTAGTCTAAAATCAAGGTGTGAATGGGGGTGGTGCATCCTGGGGGCTGAGGAAGAACCTGTTCTACCCCATCTGCCAGCTGTTCCTGGTCTGTTGGCAATCCTTGGCTCTCCCACCTTTTAATCTTCTGCCTCCACCTTCATATGGACCTCTGTACATGCCTCTTCCATGTCGGTTCTCCATCACCTTCCCTCTGTGCATGCCTGCTCCATGTCAGGTCTTCATCACTGTCCCTCTGTGCATGCCTGCTCCATGTCAGGTCTCCATCACCATCTCTCTGTGCATGCCTGCTCCATGTGTCCCTCTCTTGTAGGGACAGCCGTCAGTGAATGAAGGCCCTGCCAACCTAAACCATCATGACCATATCTTAAATTGATTACTCCTCAAAGAATCTGTTTCCAAGCAAAACTGCATTTTGAGGTTCTGAGTAGATAGAAACATTGAAAAGGTCCATTTAGCTCAGAGCACAGGTCCTTTGGCGGATATAGAGAGGATGAAAGGGCATTGTCTCTGGCCCATGGTTAGAAGTTCAAGTCAGACAGATGAAGCACATTTGAATCCAAAATTGCACATTCTACAATATGGCATCCACATTCCAACTATCTTTTCTCTGTGTGCACTGAAATGGAATAACCCTTTTAGATCCTGGGAGCATCTTGAACAACATGCAGGCCTTAAAGGGCCTGGAGTCACAGCGACCATGGTAAGGATATTTGACAAAGACACTCACCAAGATGCCAATTCCATTATTCCAAAGAATGTGTATACATGCCAACAAAGCCAAATGGAGATGAGAGGCCCTGCCCTAAATCCTAAAGATGCAACTGTATTACTACAGTCAGAGGCCAATGTGCCTATCCACTCTCAGCTGGTTCTTGGAGGTAAGAAACCCCTAATTGCAGGCTAAGAATCCAAAAGAATGCTACTTGATTCCAAGGCTCTATTCTTGGACTTGCAGACATTAAAAAGCTGGACAGGGAGATGCACACCCTTAACCTCAGAGCGCATGAGGCACAGTGAGTTCTGAGTCAGCCTGATCTACAGAGAAAGTTCCAGACCAGTAGAGTAACATGATGAGAGTCTGTCTCAAAAAAAAAAAAATCAAGTCTAGTGATTGCGGCACCAGGCTCTTTTAAAGCCGCCTTGCTAGATTCCAGAGGCTTCCCACAGCTTTGCCTTCACACAGGTCTGCAGAAACCTGATGGTTGACCAGAGATGTGTAGGAGGGTGGGAACTGTCTCTCTCAGGTGAACAGGAGCCAGTTGTATGTCCTATGTAATGCTAAGCAGACTCCACCAACCACACATGGCCACCCCACATCTTCACCTCACATGTCCCTTGGGGTCTGCTTTCCGAAGTCCTTGTCATCGCTGAAGGAGTTCGGGCTTGTTTCCCTGCTAGTGGACGACTGATAGCACAAATGCTGGAGACAAAACAACCCAGTGTCCTGACGTTTACCATCCAGTGACTGGTGACTGCGACCCTCTGACCTCACTTTCTGCATATGCCAAGTACATATTTGTACTTCGACGCTCACATTCCCTCAAAGGAAGAAAATCCCACAGCTCCCATCTTTAGAGTGAAAGATTGGGGATGAATGAATGAAGTCCAATTAAGGTGCTGGCAGTTTGTTTCCTCATCAGACTTCTTTCATGATGGCCATTGTCTCAGGATTTACGGGCTTCCTCTCAGGTTTATACCCTGTTTTTTCACTGTGTCTCTCAGTGTGCCAGGTCTCCTGTGAGGACACCAGTCATACTCTCCCAGTTGTCTGATCTCATGCAACCCTGATTACCTCCTTCAAGGCCTTATCTCCATGAATCTTCACAGTCTGAGGTAATGGGGGCCTTAGGGCTTCTACATAGACATTTTAAGAGGTGAGAAGGAAACAGGACACACTGCTTGGTCTGTAACAATGGGTAAGAGTAAAATTACTTTGGGAGCTGGAGAGATGGATCAGCCGTCAAAGTTTTGGGCTCACAACAAAAATAAAATAGCTTTGGGTTCTCATGGGTTGACCATCAATGGTGGAGCCCAGTCACCTGGATTTGAAAGTCTGCTGTTCCACATATCACCTGAAGAGTTTTGGGTTTCAGTCTTTCAAATGGCTATAGTATACAGAAAATCCATTTCCTTGGGTGGTTGAAAGAGTAAAATAAAGAGGAACTACCTTTTTTTTTTTAAATTCCAAGACAGGGTTTCTCTGTGTAACAGTCATAGCTGTCCTGGAACTCGCTCTGTAGTTCAGGCCAGCCTTGAACTCACAGAGATCCACCTACCTCTGCCTCCCGAGTGCTGGGATTAAAGGCACGATTACCACCCAGCCGGAGATGCTGCTTTTGTTAAACAAAGTCTGAACAGTTGCAGCCACTCACAGGTAGCTGTCATTGGATTAACCATCTTCACCCACTCACACTACAATGTACATGTATTTCTTGAGTAAAGTAAAAACAACATACACTGGCGCCCACTTGAAAGGTATATATTATTATGTTTGAGGGACATTGTGCCATTTATCCTTGATTCAACTGCATGAGCGAATATCCTACTCCAGAGGCCCTTTGGGGACCCGCGTATTTCTTTGTATTTCTGGAATCCCCGAAGTCCCTTAGCATCTAGGGGAGATACTGTGCTGTAGAGATCCAGCCATCTGTGTGGCACAGACAGACCTGCGGGCTTGTGGCTGTGGGATAGAGTCTCAGAAACTTCTCTGGGTGGAGTAGTTTTATGTAAAAGAAATGATTGACTTTATATTTCTGTAATCCAAAGCCTTTCTTTACTAAATGCACATTACAAAGGATCAAAGGAAACCTGGACAGTTTTCATGGGTCCCAAAGGAGTCCCGGAGGAGTGGGAATAAACTTCCTGACTGTTTGTCCCAGATCCAGGAACCCTGAGACTTCAGCAACACCATATCTGCTGAAAAGGAGTGCAAGGCCCTGCTGTGGAGACACCTGCAAGAAAGAGGGAAGGGCAGATGGAGAGACACCGGAGCAGGGGATGGAGCCACAGGAACACATGTCAGGGTGTTTAGAAGGCAAAGCCAGCACTGACAGACAAGGGAAGCACATGGTACAGGAGAGTGGAGTTAGACTTCCGGATCTGGGGCCTCATTCAGTCCTGATTCACAGACCAGGATGGGAAAACCCTGAGATGAGAAAGGAGTGGGAGAAGAGAGATGACCATGGTAAAGCTCAAGAATTCTGATTTGGCCGTATTGAGTTTCAGACAAGCCACCAGCTAGAAACAAGACCACAGTGGGTCTTAAAGCAAAGGTACAACTGTGCACCAACCTGCCTACTATGCCATCTCTGGCATTTGTGACCACCTGAATAATTCTGTTTTGCTAGCATTCTGTCATCTTCTCCTCCTCCTCCTCTTCCTCCTTCCTCCTCCTCTTTATTCTTCCTGGCTTCTGCACAGGCCCTGCATTCTGCAGGCTAACGTGTCTCCGATGGGCATCGTTTCCTCAATGCAACCTTCTCCGATGCCCCTGGCTATGTTTCCTTTCTTGGTAGCTGCATAACACCCATGCTTAGCCTACATGGGCTGTACCATACTCAGGAACATTTTATTTTGCCCCATTATATCTCGAGTCCCTTGAAGAAGTGCTCTCCTCTCCATCTCTCTATGCACAAGCATAAGACATATCATCAAGGGGATGGGTAGAGAGCTCTGATAGACAAAAGGTCTTAAACAGCACAGGGGCATGGGGCACCAGAACAAGTCAGCGTCATGTGGAATCACCCTCCATTAAAGCCTATGTGTCAGGAACTGCCCTTGTCATGAAAACCAGGCCTGCACCAACCAAATTTCTAATACATATGGATTATGACTTCTCCAGTCAAAGTAATTAAGAGACCATGATAAATTAGAGGTTGATAAAAGGCTCCACTTCAAGATTTATGGCTCTTCCAGAGTTCTTTCAAGTTCTCCCAAGTGTGCAGGGATTGGCCCCTCTCCTGGAGAGGCAACATCTGACTCCGGTTAGCATGCTCCTGCCTGACTGGGAGTCCTCCCCGTCCACAGTGAGCGAGCCCCATTAGGAAGCGCATGCTCCTGGCCCTGGGAAAATGCAATCGGCTCTGGGAAGGGGCTGCTCTCAAGCACTTGAGTTGCTTCCCCCTCCCCTGAGTCTTGAATCTTTGACCACCTACACCCAGACTGCAAAAATTGTTTCTCAGAACTTTCTGATATCTGAAGTTTCTTCCAACAGAAAAACAGCCGTGTTTATGCATGCATGTGTGTGCATATAAGCATGCGTGATTGCATGCATATGTGTGTTCTGACACTGATAATCTGTAACACAAGCTTAACATTAACAGCATCTATTTTGCAAAAGCAAGTGAGGATCAGCAGTAACGTTTAGAGAGGAGCAGGTCCTGAGTAGCTGCTATGCTCTGCACGCTGTGGCCACAGTAAGGCTGAACACTCTATCCATGGTTACTGAGCTTCTTTAGAGTGTTAGGCATTGTTCAGGCTACTGCGTACCCTGAACTGAGCAGGCTCTTAGCACTCTTTGCTGTAGGCACCTGGCATCACAGTGGTAAATGCAGAAACAGATAGCAAGTGTCAAGAAAACCAAACTTGAGAAAGTTTCTATCTGCAAGATAGGTGCTGTAGAGAGAAGCTGAGTGACAGAGACCAGATGACCATGAAGGCAGTTGGCAGGCATCTAACCTGAAATAGAGGAGAGTTGGGTGCCCAGTGGGGGGTAGTCAGAAAATGGCAGATATCAGAAGGAAGGAGTCAAAGACAGACGGGAGCTGGTGGGGACCATGACAATGGTCACAAGAGAGGCAGGAGAGGAAATCATAGCCTACTGTACCCACTATCCTCTTCATACAGAAATACATATTGTCATGGAGGCATGACTTCCAAGGGATTGTTTCTCTGCTTGGCTCTGGTTTGTTTCCCGTGGATGCTAGATTCCTCTTACACTTAGTACGGTTCGCATACTTCTGGCTGCCGTCCCTCACAGACATCCTCCAGTGGTTTCAGTTACAGATGAAATGATGAATCCCAGTGCTTGTTCTTCAAAGTTCAGGCTCATCCAAGGTCCCCCGAGCAAGACCCATATTCACAGTCTCAGAGTCCGTCCCCGCCACATTCCCACCTGTGTTTAATGCTGTAACTAATCCGAAGCATTTCCCCAGTCCAGCTCCACACATCTGCTAGGGGGCTCAGGTTCCTCTATCCTTCCCCAGGATGCCAGGCATCACTTTGACCAGGAATGAGGCTTAGATGGCAGGCTGTGTCCTTGACGGGGCCCTCGTCTGACTTCACAGACAGGAACCTTTGACACACCTGCTCCTGACCAAAATTAGTGTCTTTCTGGGGTTTAAGCTCACTTAGTCAAGCCTGTAAATCTGTCCTGCTCTGGGGAAGGCTGGGGTCACCTGTCACATGCAGCACTGTAGCTAATCCCAGCTGCCTCCTGGAGGTGGGGATGCTTCCCACAGGGGAGACTCTGGAGTCTAGGCTTTGGGGTTGGAGCTGGAAGAGGGTGGCCATTTGAGCACCTACTATGCTCTGGCTGGACATAGCAAGGCTCTGTCCAGTTGTCTTCTAAAACATTTGTCACTCATCCGCTTTGTAGAAACTGATGGATCATCGTAGATGTCCATACCTTGGTGACTACATCTGACATAGACTGGAGATTGGGCCACATCACTTTCTGGTACAGACCCTGGTTTTGCCATTAAAAGAGAACTCTTCTCACAGGCATTTCAAAGTGGTGGCAGATGAGAGAGCTCTAGAAGATGCTGTGTGATTGCTCCATGGCCCCTCATTGGCCCAGGTTGCCCTGGATATTCTTGCTGACGTTGTACTGAAAAGACAAAGGCTCTCAGAACATTGCAGACACAGGTCAATTTCTGACCACAAGTTATCAGTGTTCTTTGAAGACTCCAAGAACTTGATTGACTGATTGATTGATTTTACTTGTTTGTTTATCTGTATGATGTATGTACATGTTCCTATGTGCATTTTGTGTGTGTGTGTGTGTATGTGTGTGTATTATGTGTGTTGTCTGTGTGTGTGTATGTGTGTACATGTGTGTATGTGTGTGGGACTTATGCATTTGGAGACCAAAGGTTGATAATAGGTGTCTTTCTTAACTACCCTCCACCTTTTTTTGTTTTGTTTTGTTTTTTTAGATAAGTCTTCTTCCTAAGCATGGAGCTCACTGATTGACTAGGCTGGTTATTCAATGAGCTCCAGGGACTCTACTGTCTCTTTTAATCTTCTGGGATTAGAAGCATGCACTGCCCTGCCTGGCTTCTTAGGAGGGTGCTGGGAATCCCCACTCAGGTCCTCATGCTTTCTGGCACTCAATTTCCCAACTTGGCCAACTCCTAAGCACCACTCCCAGAGAATATTCTTTCAGCCTTTGTGTCACAACTAAGAAACTATAAATTTTGCCAAGAAGAAAAACAGCAGCTTGAGGAGGACACCCTGTGCCCCCCACCTTGTGCTGGCTCTTACTTGTATTCTACAATTCACTTCACCATTGTCCTCTCTGTGAAGCCATACCCAGTAAGGGACAGATGTCTCCTTTGTGGTGACCTCAAGGCTTCCAGTATGTCTCATCCTCCATGGTGAAGGCTAGCTCTCATGCTTCTCTCTTTCATTAGACAGCAGTCTCCTGAGAGTTCAGAATGGTACCCAGTTATTCACAGGGCTGCATAACTGAAAATGCTGTGTTTGTGTTTTACGGATATGTACATGTTAGGTGCAACAATGTGTGAAAAATCAGATGTCCATGTTGAGTGTCACCCTCAATTGCTTTCCACATAATATTTTTGAGACAGGGTCTCTCACTGAACCTGAATGTCTAGAAAGTTCCAGAGGTCCTCCTGCCACTGCTACAGGAGTGCACCACAACACCTGGCTTTTTATGTGGATGCTGGGGATCAGATCTCTGGTCCTTGGTGCCTTGCAGCAAGTATTTTACCCATTGAGCCATCTCCCCAGGCAACTGAAACAAGTTTCTAGGGAAGCACTCCCTGTGGTGAGCTCTGACTGAAGAAATGCTCAGGGAAGAAGTTATTCCATATTCTCAACATCTTTGTGTTGACTGAGGGTTCTGTCCTGTCTGGCTTCTGTCCTCCCACCAGGTCCCACATCCATTTAGCCCCAAAGATATCACACAGAGGTCTATATTATTGATAAACTGATTGGCCCATTAGCTCAGGCTTCTTATTAACTCTTATAACTTATATTAACCCATTATTCTTATCTATGTTAGCCACATGGCTTGGTGCCTTTTTCAGTGGGGCAATCACATCTTCCTTCTTCAGTGTTTGGACAGAACTGCAGAGGAACGGGCTTCCTTCTTCCCAGAATTCTCCTGTTCTCATTGCCCCACCTCTACTTCCTGTCTGGTTGTCCTGCTTATACTTCCTGCCTGGCTACTAGCCAATCAGTGTTTATTTAAAACATAATTGACAGAATACAGAATTCTCCACCTTTGGAGAATGGAGCCCAGACAAGGGGGGTCATTCTTCATAACCTCTTGGGGCCGAGCCCATGCCCCTGTGTTCAGAAACACCTGCAGGGTATGCAGCATTTCTCACCGAGCCAAAAACCACCTTTTGTTTGAAAGGTTGGTCTGAAAGAGATGATCTTTGGGAATCATCCAGGTTTCTTAGCTCTGCTAGCCCTGGGCAACAGCAGTGCCCCTATGCCCAGCCCAAATCAGCAGAACCCATGCTTCTCACCCATGTGCCTAACATGTTCCTATTAATGCAGTAGATTGATGTAAATGGATGGAAAATAGGCTTGGACAATGCCACCCAGTGTGGCTACTGCTACTGTCCTCAGGGGTCCATCACATTAACTCTTCAAATAGAGTTTGAATCACTAGGGTAGAGGGAGTTGGAGATGCAAATGAACTGGCCTCCAAATAGCAGGCAACATGCAGAGTGCCGTCTTTCCCCTGTCTAGTGATCACAATACAGAAATGTACATCATAGTTCTTGGGGAGACAGACTATAGTAGTCCCAGGTAATTATAGTCACTAAAGACCCATCATAGCTAAAACTCTTTCTTTCATTTATTTATTTATTTTTCATTCTTTTTCTCCTTTAATTCTTACAGTCCTGGACCAGGCGTTGAGGTAACTATTTTGTAGGCAAGAAAACCAAGACACTCCCAGGCTCCCTTCCCCATTCAAGCTAATAGCTAAACCCGTAGAAACTTGAAACCAGGGGTGACTTCTTGGAATTCAAGAGTTGTTGATATATTGAGCTTAATGAATTTCCCTCCAGGATGGAAATCTCCAAGAAAAGTGCGAGACAACACCAAATTGCTGGCAAAAAGCAAATAGTGGAAGGAATTCTTTGTTCTGGTTTGCAGTTAGAGGTGATACATGTCATCATGATGAGGGGATCATGGCAGACAGTGTGAGGAGATTGGGGTGATATACTCCATCACGGTGAGGGGATCATGGCAGACAGTGTGAGGAGACTGGGATGATATACTCCATCACGGTGAGGGGATCATGGCAGACAGTGTGAGGAGATTGGGGTGATACACTCCATCATGGTGAGGGGATCATGGCAGAGGAATGTGAGGAAGTTGGGGTGATACACTCCATCACAGTGAGGGGATCACGACGGAGGAGTGTGAGGAAGTTGGGGTGATACAATCCATCACAGTGAGGGGATCATGACGGAGGAGTGTGAGGAAGTTTGGGTGGTACAATCCATCATGGTGAGGGGATCATGGCAGACAGTGTGAGGAGATTGGGGTGATACACTCCATCATGGTGAGGGGATCATGGCAGAGGAATGTGAGGAAGTTGGGGTGATACACTCCATCACAGTGAGGGGATCATGACGGAGGAGTGTGAGGAAGTTGGGGTGATACAATCCATCACAGTGAGGGGATCATGATGGAGGAGTGTGAGGAAGTTTGGGTGGTACAATCCATCATGGTGAGGGGATCATGAAGGAGGAATGTGAGGAGGTTGGGGTGATATACTCCATTATGGTGAGGGGATCATGGCAGAGGAATGTGAGGAGCTTGGTCACATTTGGATAGTCAGTTGAGAGCAGGGAGTGGTGAAAGCAGATGCTCAGCTCACTTTCTCTTTTCATTTAATTCAGCATCCTAATGGGACAGTGCCGCCTAAACTTAGGGCAGGTTATCAATATCAATTAACCCAGCCTAGAAAACCCTTCATAGACATGCCCAGATATTAGTCTTCTAAGTGATTCAATTTGATCTTTTCAAGTAAACAGTTAACACAACCAAGAAAAGAGGTCTTCAACCACCCTTCAACCTTGATCAGTATAGCCTGTAGTAGGTACTAGAGGCAGGTAGGCACTCACACTTTTCCAGGCTGGGAAGGGTGCTGGGGAAAAAACTATTACAATTCACAGTGGTGACAGCATATAGATTATGAGGGTTAGCCTCCAGGACCCAGGCTCCATCTTAGGTTTGGTTACAGCAGCCAGCATCATTAGGGAAAACTGTTTCTCTGGTTTGGATGAAAAAATAGTATGTGAGCTACCAAAAAGAGTTAATCTTATTACCCAGCTGGGTTCACATTGAGCCTTGCTAAAGTAATGGGCAGAATAATTATCCCTTTAATGGGATAATGTACTTCTCATTTCCAAAATTTTCACCATCTAGTGCAGTTGCTTACAAACCACACAGTCTTGTAAATCTCCTTGTTTTTCTGCACCACTCAGAATAACTTTTTCTTTCTTCCCACACCTTTTCTCAACCTTTCTTCCCTAACACTCTTTCTGTAAAGCCTGTCTTTCCACAATCATCCTGCTGCTTGTCTACCACATGGCTGACCTCCATACCTAACACAAAAGGCATGGCTTCTCTCTTCTTCCCCATCTTCCTCTTTCAGGCAGCCACTGAGATTTACAGCTTGTCCACTTTGAGGTATTTCTTAAGCTCTTTTATTAAGCAGATGAAGAAGCCCAAGAGGTGATCCTAATTTCCCCAGCATCACGTGGGACTCTGGTGAGACTCTAAAATGTCCACTGACAGTTTGTAACCAAGGTACTTCTTTCCCCATCTTCCTTCACCACAGGCTGCTTCATCTGAGCCTTTCTAAGTCCTCTATGGTCTTGAGACATCTAGGTCCCTGGGACAGCCTCCTGCAACTTCTCCACTCCACCACCGCCACCAACAAAAGATTCTGTGGCATTAAGTGCTTCCCTGCAGAACACGGTGGCTGACGTCAGGAAGGTTATAGGAAGAGAGCCTGGCCACTCATGCCTCACTCTTGCACAACGTCCTCACCACTGTTCTGTGTGCTTAGAGGGGTCAGTATTATTTCCAGTCACTTACACACATACCTTTACCTTCACCAAGGCCTCAGGAGGTGTCCCAGCTCTTCTCAACTCCGTGCTTGCAAAAACAAAGATCCAAGGAAATGGGCCTGCCTACAATCCACAGAACAGGAAGCCTCGTCATCCTCTTGGAACTTAGTAAAGATAAATTGCAGTGGTTTCTGAGTACTCGGTCACTAGATCCTGCTGGTGTCACCTGAAGTGTTACCAAAGTCTCCTGTGTTCCCCTCTTCTACTGGTTAAGTGATTTGTGTGTCAGTCTTCCTTCCCACCATATGCTCCATAACCAAACCAGCCCATCCACCCTATGAGGAAAGGCTCTCCAGCTCCTTCCCCCCAACTATGGCCTGGGGTAGAGTCAATAGTCAAGGAGGAGCCACTATGCTGACAGCATGCTCTTGTTCCCCGGAGGCTTGATCAAGATGCCAGAAGCATACACTAACAAGGGGTGAGGCGGGATACCCCTATGTATGCTGTGAATATATTTTATTACCATTGGTTAATAAAGAAGATACTTTGGCCTATGGCAGGGCAGACGAAAGTCAGGCAGAAAATCCAAACAGAGATACATATATAGAGAGAGTAGGTGGAGTCAAAGAGATGCCATGTAGCTGCTGAAGGAGAAAGATGCTGGAACCTAGCCAGTAGGCCACAGCCTTGTAGTGATATACAGATGAACAGAAATGGGTTTATTTAAGATTTAAGAGCTAACTAGGACTATACTTAAGTCATTGACTGAACAGTGTTGTAATTAATATAGTTTCTATGTGATTATTCATGTCTGGGTGGTTGGGAAACTAGCGAGCAGTCTCAGTTTACAAAGGGGAGAACCAGTCCCTGGAGAAAAAAAAAAATCTGTGCAGTTGTCATCCAACAGAGCCTGGTATTCCTGGGTTCTGTCCCTGGGAGGTGGGGGTGACCTATGCAACCCAGAGTCTATCAAAGTGTCACAGACTCAAACCGCACTCTCCACCACTTGACCTTGTCACACAAGCTGTCCTTTCTTCTGACTTAGTCACTCCTTCTAATAGCGGCAAAACACTCCCTTTGAGACAGAACTTAGAAACGTGGAGGACAAGAAAACGGAGCTATTGAAGTTGCCTGGGACCCCTACCGGGAGCAGCTCCTGGGCTCCTGAAATTTGGACTCAAGCTGCTCTCATTTCTATGCTTATGTTGGACCACAGAAAGGTGGACATGATTGAAATTTGCATATAAATGGAAATGGTTAGAAGTAAAGGCCCTGTGTTTAGAGAAATGAGAGTATCCATTTTTCTAAAAGGGAGGCGAGTGTTATCATATGCTATTAAGGTGTCATGGAGCCGAAATATGTTTAGAAATATTAGCCACTGCTACTGCACGCAGAGTGGTGCCTGGCATTTGGAAATGACTCCAAACTATGAATGGATCCCAGCGAACCCTGCATCAAGCACAATTGCTTTATAATGCCACATGCCACCATTGCTTCCTTCCGGTCACGCACGCTGAAGAGTACCAGTTCTGTCTGCAGCTCTTTTCTGCTTTTCAGTGCTAACAAATGCTGAAGCCAGCTCATGAACGTAGGGCTGTGCCACACACGCTGCCTTCCCTGGCTTATTGACACGGCTTTGGGCTGTTTAGCTGCAGATTCACCCGGAGTAGCATGTGGTTGCAGACACCTTGGGTAGAAAGTCCACGGGTGATTGTACCGAGCCAAGGAGAAATGGAGCATTAGCGTATACCAAGTGTAACCATCTTTGTCACACTGTATCAGGTGACAAGAACCCCTACTCTTTAACTGTATTGGTGATTTTTTTTCTGTTGCTGTGATAAAACCCCGTGATCAAAAGGAACGGTGAAAGGAGCTGATTTTGCCTATGGTTCCACAAGGGTAAGAGTTCATCACGGAGGCCAGAGCAGGAAGCTAAGAATTCACATCCTCAAATGTGAATGTGAAGCAACATGTGAGCTGGAAGTAGCCTGAGGCCCTCAACCTCAAAGTCAACCCCCAGCGACACACTTTTTCCAACTAAGCAACAGCACTTAAACCTCCCCAGTGAGACCAACTAGAGACCAGGTATTTATGCCTGAGACTGTGGGGAACATAACACTCAAAAGGCGACAACCTACAGAACCCAGGCTTCATTCTCTCTTCATGCCCTGGGTCTGCCATGGGCCCAAAGGTGGGCAGATCCTTTAAGGCCTCACTTCAAGACTTGGGTGTATGCAACAGCTGGCATCCTGCTGGCATTTGCTGTGGAAACAGCAGTGGAGGCATAACTGGAGGGCTGTGGTGCACCAGAAGTGGCTCATAATTTACGTCACAACTCACTGGCCAAAGCTAACTTGGTCCCCAAACAGGCTTTTACTCTGTGCTGGTTAGTTTTAGGTCAATGTGACACACATAGAGCCATTTGGCAAGACAGACTCAGTTGAGAAAATAGCCCTGCCAGATTGGCTTGTGGGCAAGCCAGTAGTGCATTTTCTTAATTAATTAATGATTGATGTGTGAGAGCCCAGGACACTGTGGTTAGGGCCACCCCTGACCAAGTAATCCTGGAGTGTATAAGAAAGCAAACTGAACAGTCCATGAGGAGCTAGCCAGGAAGCGGCACTCCTCCAAAGTCTCTGGTTCAGCTCCTGCCTTGACTTCCTGCTCTCACTTCCTTTGATGGTGAACTGTGATGTGGAAGAGTAAGGGAAATAAATCCTTTCCTTCCCCAATTCATCTTTGATTATGGTGTTTTACCACAGTGATGAAACTAAGACACACTTTGTCCAACAGGTAGAGAACAAGAATTATTTAGAGTGGCACTTCCATCTGCCTGTGTCTAGTTACTTGTCCATGTGTCAAGTGGAAAAGTAGACTTTGAGATAGGCAAAGGGAATAATGGGCTCCATACTGGATGGAACAAAGACTAATGTTCATTGGACACTGTGTTAGTACTTTAAGATTACTGAAGAAGAAAAAAATGTCATAGCCCGGGTGTTGTGTTAGCACCCTGTGCTCATGACTTTCCTGATTCTGTGACCAAATGCCTAACAAGAAACAATTTAGGACTGAGTGGGCTTCCTGGGCTCCACAGGTCCAGGGAACAGTCCATCACAAGGGGAAGACGCAGTGACAGGAGTGGGATGCAGGTGGTCACATGGTGTGCAGTCAGGAAGTAGAGAGTGATGACCGCTTGTGCTCCGTTCCCTTCCCCCTTCTCATTCAGTCTGATTCCCTAGCCTAGGAGAAGGCACTACTCACATTCAGGGTAGATCACCCTCTCTTTAGTCACCCCTTTCTGGAAACACCCTCATAGGCACACTAAAGGAATTCCCAGGGAAATTCTAAATCCCAACAAGTGGGTAAGGAAGATGGAGCAGCACAGACTCTAAACATATTTCTTACAGGTCTAGCTTTCTGGAAGTCCAGAATCAAGGAGTCTTCAAATCCACTGTCTACCGAGGACTATTCCTAATTCAAAGATGACTATTTCCTGCTGTGTCCCTGAATGGCACAGAAACAATCAAGCTGCCTGGGTCTCTTCTGTAGACGCATTAATCTTCTTCACTAAGACTCAAAACCTGCTTAGCTCCTAATGGCTGCCTCCCTCTACTAACCATTACCTTAGGACTAGTGTTTCAATACATGATTGGTGGGGAGGGGAGTAGAGTTAAGATGAATCTCCTGTTCTTGCAGAACCAAAGAAAGCTCAAGAAGGGCTGTAGCAATTCAGGTAAGGTCTAGAACACAGTGCCAAAAGGTGAGGTGGCTGTCATCTTCAGAGCAAACTTAGACAAATATTGAACATTCGCATCTGTGGAATCTGATTCAAATTTATATTAATATAATGTATGTGTAAACACGGGGTGAAAGGGAGAGAAGAGAGAGAAGAAAAAGGTATGAAGGGTCAGGGCAGGGCTAAGAGAAAGCACCATGGTAGAAGTGGCAGTAAAGCCAGAGGGACTGTTTGTGGGTGGGGGGAGGTGGGGGGTAGCGGGGACGGAGACAAACAAGGGGTGAGGAGTGGAGCTAGGCAACAAAAGAAATGACAGCAAAATATGGCGACACATATGCATGAAAATGCTATAATAAAACTCATGACTTCACATGTTAACTTAAAAACAATAATTTACGGTCTTCCAGACGCAGCAAGGTAGTTGCATGCATGACTTCACAGCGGCTGTGACCACAGCACAAGACCTGTACACACTCCAGACTGAATCCTAGCAAGGGGAAGGGATGTGGGGGTGAAGTCCCACCACTAGCCGAGGAATTATTACCCATTGTGAGCTGCTGGGAGAGGACAGGTTAGTCCAGTGTGAAGAGTGTAGCCCCTGTAAGTGGACCATGCTCCAGCAGAAGACCACACTTCCAAGAACATATGGATAGCACAAACCGCGTTTGGTGAGAGAAAAAAATAAAGAGCACACAGAGTTGAGCAGACAGGGAGGGGGCCATGGAGCTGAGAGGAGTTGGGGAGGAGGTAAATATGACCAAATTGTATGGTCACAAAATTCCCAAAGAGTTGATAAAAGAAGTTTTTAAAACGAAGAGCAAAGTTTACAAAGGGTCTAGATCAGTTCAACTAAACACAAAAGTGAAGAAAATATGGCCAAGATTACAGGAAGAGCCCATGCCCCCTGCAGGTTTGTGAGCTCCCTTGGGACCTCTCCCCACAAGGAGAACAGCTTTCCAGTTCATTCATTGAATAAATATTTTTATCTCTCTCTTCCTCAGGGCTGAGAGCAGTGACTACTACATCTGATGTGTACAAACTCTTGCTGAAGACTTTAATAAATGGTCCCATCCTGGGAGGTTAGTGTTATACCATAAGGAAGCAGACCTAAGAATGGAGCAAGTCTCGCTTGCGTTCGTGACTGTGGTTAGGTTCCCACATGCTGTGGTGGGAGCATCCCCCACCCACTAATGCTCACCCATCTGGTTCCCACGTCGGCAGGTCTGATGGAGAAAGGGACATGAAGCCAACACAGGACATCATTGCTTCCCTCCATGACCTTATACAGATCTGCGTCACAATGGGACAAACAACAACAGAGTCAGCCCTGACCTAGTGGCAAGATATAATGGCAGGATCCACACACAATACACATCTGTGAGTATTACTCATATCTCTGCATTCTGCTTTCATGTGGCCACATAATGCAAGGGTGAGATGTGTACCCATCATACTGGTGAGGAATCTGAGGATACCGTGACAAACGTACCTACCCAAAGTCACAGAGCCAGCAAGTGGAGATGCTAGAGTTTAAACTAGACCCTGGTTCCATGATGTGACGAAACCACCAGGCAGACAGAAAGCAGCTCTCTCCACAGAACGACAAATAATGTATGTCCCAGACTATGGAAGACATTCTTCATTCAAACCTGTACAATTAGATAAAGAAAATGTTGGGCTTCACTGTATTGTGATTATTGGAGAGAGGAACTTTTCACAGGGGAGCACACAGGAGCAGCACCTAACTTGAAAATCCTGAAAACGCAACACACACAAATTCCTGGGTTCAAGCCCTGGCAACTGCATAAATGGGGCCAGGCAGTGGGTTAATTCACACCTATAATCCCTGATCAAGAGATGGAGGTGGGAGGATTAGATGTTTAAATCTATCCTTGGATACATAGGTACTTCAAGGCAAATTTGGGCTAGAGATCCTGTGGGGGGGGAGGGAGACAGAGACAGAGAGATGAAGGAGATGGTGAGAGACAGAGAGGGACAGAGATACTTAAAAGGGAGGAATTCACTAGGATGTGATTAGCTGAGCTCATTCTGTGGATAGACGTTTTCTCACATGAAAGCCATTTGAGGAGCTGGTTGCCTACCCAGGGCACTGGTGGTTGATTAGCGTGTTGTCCCACATCCCCCTCCAAGGCAGACGTCAGATAAGCTTCCCCCTCTAGGTCCCTTAGAGCCCATTGGTAAGCAGGTACTGAATGTTGCTTATGATTCCAGTCCAATGGAGGCTGGGTGACAGGCGCACTCCTGGGATAGTTCCAGGGGCTGCCTGCAAATCCTCAGGATGTTTCAAGGCTGTTTATATAATCCCAGGCTTTATGTTTATGGATGGGGTGAGCATGACCTCATTGCCTAGTTCTGATGCGAAGAACAACCCCAGAAGAATCAGTCAGAGACACCACATGGCTCCACATTTGACCAGATTTGGAAAGAGAAGGGATAATTTATAGTTAATAGGAGGGACTACGCAGCATTTATTGTGTGCTTCATAGGGACCAGACATTTTCGAACTCCTCCATCTTATCTTCTGAAGTGGGAACAATTATTGTCTTATTTCCCCGATGAGAAAACAGGATCAGAGTGTTTAAGAAGCTCATGCATGCAGCTACCAAGTGCTGAAGGCTTACTCTGAGCTCACACTCATCCACACCAGAGTTCCAGGTTACACAACACTTCACAGCTTCAACCCCTGACCCAGTGATCCTCAGCTGGAGACCACCTCCCGCTATTAGCTTAGTTTCTCCATTTACAAAAAAAGCAGTAGAAATAATCACTGCCTGAATTTATTAATGAAAGAAATATGAGTTGGAAAGCTATGAAATCATGTATTGCTTAGGGTGATGGCTCAACCAATGCCATAAATACCATTCACTTGCTTACTGCCCTACCCCTCCCTCTAGGAGCTGTCTCTACGTGATGAATGGGATGTGGATTGTTTGATGCCTAATCTTGGTTGTCTATTTGACTGGGTTTGATTTCAAATTAAAAAAAAAAGATACTGGGTACTCATGTAAGAGACCTTCTTGACTGGCTTATTTGAAGTAAGGTGGTTCCACCCTAAATGTGGGCAACACCTTCTGGTGGCAGCCCAGACAGGGGGACAAGAAAGCAAAAATCTATACCTTTTGCCTGTTTTCCTTGATAATTGCTAGTGCATCCTTGTGCCCTTCTGTGGCATTCTTTCACTGATGCTCCAGGTGGTCCCTGTACAGAGTTCCAGGAAAGGCTATTTTTGAAGTTGAAAATTAAGAATAAATATTAACAAAAAAATTCTTCAAAGACCTCGAAAGAACAATACTCAACTTCATTTGGAGAAGCAAAAAACCCAGGATAGCCAAAACAATCCTGGGCACCAAAAGAACATCTGGAGGCATCACAATCCCTGACTTCAAACTATACTACAGAGCTACAGTACTGAAAAGAGCCTGGTACTGGCATGAGAACAGACAGGAGGACCAGTGGAACTGAATAGAAGACCCAGATATCAATCCACACATCTTCGAACACCTGATATTTGATAAAGAAGCAAAAAATATCTAATGGAAAAAAGAAAGCATATTCAACAAGTGGTGCTGGCATAATTGGATATCAACATGTAGACAAATGAAAGTAGACCCCTATCTATCACCATGTACAAAACTCAAGTCCAAATGGTTCAAAGACCTCAACATAAAGTCAGCCACACTGAACCTTATAGAAGAGAAAGTGGGAAGTACGCTTGAACGCATTGGCACAGGGAACCACTTCCTAAATAGAACCCCAGCAGCACAGACACTGAGAGAAACAATTAATAAATGGGACCTCCTGAAACTGAAAAGCTTCTGTAAAGCAAAGGACACGGTCAACAAGATAGAACACTGGCCTACCGAATGGGAAAAGATCTTCACTAATCCCACATCAGACAGAGGTCTGATCTCTAAAATATACAAGGAACTCAAGAAATTGGACAACAAAAGAACACATAATCCAATAAAAAAATGGAGCACAGACCTAAACAGAGAACTCTCAACAGAGGAATCTAAAATGGCTGAAAGACACTTAAGGAAATGTTCAACATCCTTAGTCA
>PVIU01002999.1:0-42426 GCA_004026605.1 Ondatra zibethicus | reverse complement strand
AATCGTGCCACAAGGACATGTGCTCAACTATGTTCATAGCAGCTTTATTTGTCATAGCCAGAAACTGGAATGGATAAAAAAATTGTGGTACATTTACACAATGGAGTACTACATAGCAGAAAAAAATAACGACAGCCTAAATTTTGCAGGAAAATGTATGGAACTAGAAAGCATTATTTTGAGTGAAGTAACCCAGACACAGAAAGACAATTATCACATGTACTCACTCATAGGTGGTTTTTAAACATAAGGCAAAGAAAACAAGCCTACAAACCACAATCCCAGAGAATTGAGACAACAATACGGACACTAAGAGAGACTTACATAGATATAATCTACGTGGGAAGTAGAAAGCATAAAAAGACAAGATCTCCTGAATAAATTGGGAGCATGGGGACCTTGGGGGAGGGTTGAGGGAGGGAGGGGAGTGGCAGGGAGGGGAGCAGAGAAAAATAAAAAAATAAAAAAAAGAATAAATATTAAGTTTCAGGGGATACTACAGAGTCTTGGAGGTGTCTGAAACATGGGGTACCTGCCCAGAACGACCTCAAGCACTGAGTGGAGCTGGCCTAGGAGAGAGGACACATGGGATATAAGCAACAGTGTTGAGGGATGAAGCTACATGAGCTCCCTGGAGCCCAGATGAAGCCACCATGAGCCCTGGATGCCAGACCGTGAGCTGCGGGGTTTGATGAGTTTCTCCTACTGGCTTTTGGTCTTGCTTTGTTGTCCCCTCCTCTCTTTATGGATGGGATTGACTACCCTGCACTGTACACTGGAAGTATGTGTTGACTTGGAGACTTGGGTTTTGCTCTCACAAATAAGACTTAGGGGAAGGGTCTCCAAAGAGACTTTGATTTTTTTGAGCTAAGTTGGAATTGTGTAGTTATATGGGGTTCTGTAGTTAGGATGAGAACATTTTTGCCACTTTGCCACTCTAATACAGCCATAAGCTTATATGGGTATACAATGTACTCTAATACAGCCATAAACTTATGTAGGTATACAATGTACTCTAATATAGCCATAAGCTTATGTGGGTATATAATATACTCTACTACAGCCATAAGCTTATGTGGATATACAATGTTATGGGTTAGAGGCACAATGACTTCACTTACTTGTGTATTTGAACACTTGGTCCCAGCTGGTGCGACTGTTTTAGGAAGTTGTGAAAACTTTAGGGGTGGGCCTAGCCAAGGAACTAGTTCCTTGAAAGGTGAGTCTTGGGGTGTCTAACTCAACCCTCTTAATGCTCCATCATCTCCATCTCATGATGTGCCTCCAGGTGAGCAAGCAACCTCACCCTATTCAGCCGCAGCTGCCAGCCACTTTGACTCAACGCACCCTCCCCCAGGAGAGACTGTATCCTCATACTGGGAGCTGAAATAGACCTCCCTTCCCAAAGCTGATTATTGATAAGTATCTCATCACAACACCAAGAATAACAACCAATATATGCTTGGAAAGGTAACTCCAGAGGATAAGAAAGTCTCAGAACATGAGAGAAATATGCGAAATTCTAACCTCAAGTCACATTCTATTAGCATCTCCTATGTCCATGTCTCTCTGGGTTTTCTATTCCAGCTTTTGGACTCCACTAGCCACCCTGAGCTCAGGCTCACAAAGGCTGGAATAGTCACTGTCTGGTCCCTTATGGCCCATGTGTAGTGACTTTGTCTTGGTCATTTATAGCAAAGATGGCATCAGAAACCCCCATACACACACTTTCATGCCAGAATACTCTTCACACCCCTTGCCACACAGACTTCCAAGGATTCCACAGCTCAATCCTGAAGAGCCAGGGTATTCCTCTTAGGTGATCTGCCCTTAGATGCCTAAAAGCCATGGGCCACATTCACTCTGCTTTTACTTTGAAAACAAATTCATAATCTCTCCATGTTGATTGATTAATTGATGGGCTGGCTGACTGGTCAATTTCTTGATGCTTAGTTCAGCCCCTGACTTAGCCTCAAACCCTTAATCTCATCCAGGTGTTTTAACAAATGTGACACTTGCATGGGTCATACTCTCTAACTTGAAGACCAGGTTATCCCTTTCCAGAACCTTTCACTGAAATGAGCTCAGTCCTGAAATCAGGGCCTTCAAGGACTCTTTGATAGCAAGCTATTCAGATAGCTTCTTGATCATTTCTGTCTTCCTCTTCTTGTAGCTATGTTTTCTTAAGGATAGGAAGTGGGTTTTTTAATAGACAAATATGGCTCTGTGAAAACAAATAAGCCTGCAAGGAGGAATATTTTTTAAACTGCATGAGAAGGAAATACACCAGGGCCATGCGTGCGTCAGTCGCCCTTCCAAGCTTGGTGGAAAACATTTCTCTCAAAGCCCTGCTCAAGTCAGTTCTCCCTAACAGGAGAAGTAGCCCACACCACATGAGTGATACACCTATTAAAGATTTTTTTGTAATGCCCACATATTGAAATTGTGTGGGGTAGGGACTTAGAAAGGCTTCAATTGCACTGCCAGGAACCAAAAGTAAGATTTTAGTTAAAACATAGATAAGATGGGAGCCTTTAATTTACCTCCTCCCTAGGCAACAGGACATCCCTGGCTGGCTCTGATAGGTGGTTTCCCCTTTTCTCTCTGTTTCAGCCCAGGCCAGAGCAAAGTTATATTATCTCCAGAGGAAATATTTTAGTGATTTGGAGATTTTGACGAAGGACAGTATTTGTGAAAAGACAGTAGTATCCTCTGTCTTTCTTTTTTGGAGGCAAATTCCACCCTTACTGAAATTCTGAGAGTAGAAGATGCTTGCCATCTTGCACACCACACATTTTATGGCCCCAGCATATTAAGAAAGAACACACACAACATTCCACTGTAATCGTGTTCCATGTCCAACGAGCCCTCTTTTTCCTCCCCACCAACAAAAAGAGTTTGTATAGAATGTGATGCCATAAACATGAATCATGTCGTCCTTCCTGGGGACTCGGAGGGACGATGCCTTCTGGACCACTAGATCACTGTCATCACCCGAAGAGTAAATAACAAGGACTCTGTGTATACCCCAGAGCTCACCTTCCCCCCCAGCCAGCCCAGGGCCATCACCCTCAGGTCTGACAGAACAGCGCAGATAGGCAAAGGCAAAGGAACCACAGGACACGACTTCCAAGGCCAGAGATAATTGAATTACCTGGTTGTCAACCATGATGAATATGAGCCATGAAGGCAGGATAAATGCCCTGTTTGTTCTGTGTCCCTGGCAGCACCTCCAGCTTTTTGTCTCCATGTTGGTATATAGTGACTTTGGGTCCACAGTATGGTCACTGCTAGCCTCTCAGGACCTCTCAGGAACTCTTGAGAGACAATTGTGAAATAAGTCTTGAATTTTAGAGCAATTTAACAAAATCCCCTATCGTGGGATTGTTTGATTGTTTGAGTCACATAAACATTGCTAGTTCTATGTTAGGATGAAGGTGATATTTGCCAATAATCAATGCAGGAGTTTCTCTCTTTCATCTTTGTTGGCCAGACAAATCTCACCCACTTTCAATTTGTATTCCAAGTCTACCTTCTCTGGAGACTCCATGCAAAGAATCCCCAAATAAAGAACTCACTTTCTCTGAAACTTTGTAAGCCTCAGAACTGGGTTGGAGAGATACTCGGGGATTAAAGGCATAGTGTACTCGGAGAGGACCCAAGTTCACTTCCGAGCATCCAGCTCGCAACTGTGTGTGCAGTTACAACTGCCTGTAACTCCAGCTATAGGGGCTCTGAGGCCCTCTTCTGGCTTCCCCAGGTGTACCAGCACATATGTGACACACTCAACACTCAGTCAGACACATACATAGAAATAAATAATATATACATACGTACATTTACAAACATATGCATACATATGTAAGCACACACATACAAAAATCTTGAAAAAAACAAAGCATTAGACCAACCAAAGGAAATATTGATGTATTGGAAAAAGCAGAAGAATTCATAGCAGAACACAGATCTGGGTTCTAGAGTGAGGAAAAAATGCTTCCCACTGCATTTCCCAAAGCAGACAGACATAAAGCCTATCTTGTAGGGCTGTAGATTAAATGTGTGTACAAACACCTGGCATAGATGACATTCCAGGTAACCCACCATACATGATTTTGTTACATTTTCCTCTTTCAATGACTACATTAGCTAAGCCAGAAAATGCACAGTTTGTTTACCAAGCTATTCTCCCTCCAAGGAGACCCAGAGATTGCTAGTGCTGTGGCCCATAAGCTCTCAAACATCAGGCACTGGGACGGGGTATTCATCGCTGAGCATCCAGCTCTAGCCAGGCCTGGTCCAGGATCTGTGCTTTTCAGAAGGACGTGACTATTCTCCTCACTTACAAGTACTCCCAACACCATTGATGGACTGAAGAGACACACCAGCTCTGCAGTGAGTTCTTTAATTATGTGACATGTGTGTCCCGGAATATCACCTGCTCTGAAAAAAAAAAAAAAAAAACAACATAGAAGCCCAGAGAAAGAATCTGAGGGCATTGGGCTGAGTGCGCTCCTCAGAAGCTCCATCATTGGCCTTTTTAAAAAGTGAAGCTGCCTAAAGAAGGTAACAGTTTTGTGCATGTAAAATAGTGGGAAATGCACAGGGAAAACCTTACCAGATATTTGTCAGTCTCCCAAGAGACAGGTCCGAAGCTTGCTTGGGGAGGGCCAGAGTGGCTGAGACGCTGTCAGGGATGGAAGGAGGAAGGTGACCTGGAACTAGAGGACAAGATGAGTACTGAGACAAGGCCCTGTCAAGCAGACACTATCTTCTCTTTTTACTGTGTTTCTCATGGAGGAAATTGAACATAAGCAAATGCAAAATTTATATGATATTCAAATTGCCCTTAACATGTCAATCACATGGCGATATCTGTGAATTGTCAGAACAAATAGGAGAGCAGCAATTGCATTTTAATGACTTGAGTGGCTCTTCCATAGCAAGATGGTCAGGCGACTCCGTGGCTTCCCTGAAGGGTGGGGTCCAAGTGGGTGCTTGTGAGGGGGCAGCTATGATCCTGATAGGAACCTCACCACTGTAACCTTGGGGCTGCCTGACCAAGAATGTCTGTGGGAGGCGGAGGACACTGTGTCCTGGGAGAGGCTCAAGAAATGGTGACCAAGACCTGGTGGGCGCACCTAGCTGGTGGAGTGCTGGCCTTGTGTGCACCAGACTCTCAATTTTAGCATTAGCACCACACAAACCTGTTACCCTAGTATTTGGGAAATAGAGGCAGTAAGATCAGAGTTCAAGGTCACCCTCAACTATGTATCAAGTTTCAAAGCCATCCTGGGCTGCATGAGACCCTGTTTCAAACCAAGAACCAAACAACACAAGGAGATGCGCACAAACGAGGGTCATTTCAGGACTTCTAGGTTTTCTGGAGTCACAGCTAATAGCAAACACTGTGTATTAGTTAATATCACGATTGCTGTGAGGAAACACCATGACCAAAGAAACTTGGGAAGGAAGGGGTTTATTCATCAGGACAGGAACTCAAACAGAGCAGGAACCAGGAGGTAGGAGATGACACAGAGGCCAAGGAGGGGTGCCACTTGCTACTCATGACTTGCTCAGCCTGATTTCCTATAAACCCAGGGACGACATCACACACAATGGGATGGGTCCTCCCCCATTGATCACTAATTAAGAAAATGTCCTACATCTGGATCATTTGGTTTGGTTTGGTTTATGAGACAGGGTTTCTTTGTGTAGCCTTGGTTGTCCTAGAACTAGCTCTGTAGACCAGGATGGCCTTGAACTCACAGAGATCCTCCTACTTCTGCTTCCTGAATGCTAGAATGAAAGTTATGTATCACCACCAGCCAGCTACAACCAGATCTTAGGATCTTAGAGACATTTTCTCAATTGAGGCTTCCTTGTAACTGTTGATCTAGCTTGTGTCAAGTTGACATCAAACTATACAAGACACGCCATGTAGAATTTTTTTTCTTACACACATACACTTAGGGTGAAATTGAACTTACAAACTAAGTACAGTACAGGCTGATAACATCAGCAAGTAGTAAAATAAAATAATCATAATTGCACACTGTCACAGAAGTTACGTGAAAGTAGCCACCATACCTTGAAAGAACCAAGACAAATTTCATAAACTCAGACTATGGTTACTATGGTTAACCAGAATGGGAATCAGGGACTGTGCAAACACGAATGGATGGAATGACAGAAGGAGGATTCTCAACTGACCTCTCAATGCTTTTCCAAAAGCAATTATTTACGTCTCTCTTAAACTGAGATAGAATCTCACTATGCAGCAAGGCTGCCTTTAAACTCACAATCTTCTTGCTTCTGCCTCCTGAGTACTGGTCTTAGAGTTGGATACAACCACACTGGGCAAGTAAAAAATTTGGTTTTCATTTTGGTAGCTTGTAAACACCTCAAGTACCTCAGGATAGCCTTGAACTCACTGTGTAACTGAAGATGACGAAGGATGATGAACTCAAGATCCTCCTGTGTCCAGCTCTCAAATGCTGGGATTTTGGGTATGTACCACCACATCTGTCTCGAATTTTTGACATTATACTTTGACTTGTGCATGTAGAGGCCAACGTCCAGATGAAAATGTAAACAAGTTAATTGAGTGTTCAGTAGATCCATTATCTCAAATTTCTTGTTAAAGGTGTGTGTGTGTTTGTGTGTGTGTGTGTGTGTGTGTGTGTGTGTTGATGTGTCCATTCAAATGTGGGAACTGCCTCTAAGTCAATTGGCCTTAATGGGGATAGCTCTGGTTTAAGGTAATACTAAGCAGGTTATGCCCCAACCAGCCCAGAGAAAACCTGAAGTAACTGGGACTTATTTACTGCTCAAGTTCATTCTGAGCTGTGTGGCAGTCCTGAGTGAATGGGGCTGTTTCACTTCACATGCTTTCCTTCATGAAGTCATGGGGGCCACACATCAGAAGAGCCACAGCAGCGCCTGGCTGCAAGACAGGCTGTGGCATGCTCGCCTGTGAGTGTCAAAGAAAGGGGAGTGGGCAAGGCAAACCTCGACAACCTCAGTCTTAGCCTGTCACATCATCTGTGTTCATCCTTCCACACCCATGTGCTCAGGTAAAGATTCTCCTCAGGGAGAGGATAGAAGACAGGCCAGTGCCTATTAAGCCCCTATTATACCAGTAGTTCTCTCGACCCTTTAATATTATTCCTCATATTGTGGTGACCCCTAACCATAAAATTATTGTTGTTATCCCTTCATAACTGTGATGTTGCTGCTATTATGAGTCATGATATAAGTATCTGATATTCAGGGTACCTGATATGCAACCCCTGTGAATGCATCATTCAACCCCAAGGGGTCATGACCCACAGGTTGAGAACATCTATAGTATGTGCCTGACTCATGGTTCTCTTCTCTGTGTGTGTTCTTATTATTGGCCTTAGTGACCAGTTACAACTGCTCTTCCATTTGAGTAACATTCTTGTCCCTTCCACATGGGGAAACTGGAAACGGAGAGAGGCAGCAATCATGACAAAATCACACAGTCAGTGCACATCAGGAAGAGAGCCAAGGTTCCAGGTAGGAGAGGAGAGGCCATTGCTCCATCACAATGCCCCGTGAGCAATTAGCTTCTGACACCGGAAAATGGTGGCGATAGGTCTTCCATTATCAAGGTTTGGACATAGTTGGTGTGTTTATTTACTTTTCTATTGCTATAGTTAAACACCATGGCCAAAATTAAGCTAGAGGAAGAGATTTTGTTTGAACTTGAGATTCCAGAGGGTAAGAGGCATTACAGTTCTGGCTGTCTGTGGAAACAGAGCAGCAAGTGGCAGCAATGGCAGAAGGAACAGAAAGCAGAGAGCTCATATCTCCTAATTTAAGCAGGAAGCAGAGAGAGCAAGCTAGAGGTAATTGAAGCTTTTTATTTTCTAAGGTAGAATCCTCCAGCAAAGCCACACCTCCCAGACCTCCCCAAACAGCTCCACCCACTGAGACTAAGTGTTCAAATGCCTAGATTATGGGAAACATTCTGCCACAACCCAGCACAGCACACTGGCTTTGGTCTCATAGAGGAGGATGACTCAGGAAGGAAGCCACCTAGTCACCATGGGACACTCATTGGTCCTCTGCATCTGCTGTCTGTCTTAGGTAGGAGCACGTTACCATGTGGCCAACCTATCACAGCTCAGGCTTAGTGTTCTGTGTTCAACCCTGACCTTGAAGAGAACAGCTAACTTCCAACTTCAATTCCTTCAGCTGAGGAACGACGTTCCATTTCAGATCTTTGTTCTCTGGTGTGAGCAGAGAGTATAGTAATGGTTAATGTGTTTTTAAGCCCTTAGGTGGTATGTAGTTATCACCATTACAGAAAAATAACCATTTGTTTTATTGGGAAAAGAACAGAAAAGCCAGGTTCTGGCTGTCTGTGGAGAAAATACAAAAACTTGATCCTCATTGCAGAGAGAGACACAAAGACAGTCGGTGGGCCCCCCTGCTGCTTCAATGGCAGCCACTAATGTGTCTGTAACTTTGAGATTGGTCTTATGAGCTCACTGTGCTGAGGCCTTATGGCAGCCAAACAGCCCGTGGGAGTCATTTCCAGGAATCCAAGTTAATAAACTGTAAACTAACTTCTCAAAGATTAAGAAAATTAAAAACAATAGCAAAAAACAAAACTACAACTTTCAACACACTAGTGGCAGCTGCCATGCAGCTGACCTCTGGCTGGTGGACTCCCCCAGGCTTTGGAAGGGCAGATAAAAGGGTCCCTCCAACCAGACAACTCACTTTAGAACTGTTCCCCATCGTTTGCTTGTCTTTTACTCACTAAGCTGCAAAGTATTTGGCCAGTTTCTTGTGACCACATTCAAAGGGATGAAGTTTGATTTGAAGGAAGAACAAGAAATCGAGGCTAGCTTCTGCCTTCCTCCCCACTCTCCTTTTTCTTGGCTGCCCTAATTGTCAGAGAAAACATTCTGAACCTGGTGGAATGGAAAGAAGAATCGCATAGCTTTGTGCCCAGCAGCCTGCTCCTAGGATGAGAAAGAAGTGAACATCTTGGGGAAATAGCATGCTTACCACCAAGGATTGAGCAAATTCAACAGCCATATCCTGGAGAGACAAAACTGAAGACCCACGACTACAGAAGCCCTTCCTCCTAAGAGATCCATCTTCTTCTATCCCTGTCAACTTTTCAGACAAAGGTCACCCACGTTGCAAACAGTATTTACAAACCCACCAGTCTAGGTGTTAACTTCACCAAGAAACAAAACAAATACAATAACAACAACAAAAAAAACCCCTGCCTTCCCAAAAATAGCTGAAATAATATTTGAACATTTAGGTGTCTCCACCTACTCAAGCTGGCATTCAAAATTAAATATCATCATTAAGTTATTCACCATGGCATCCAAAGTGACAGAGAATAAATCACCCCCAAATCCAGGTTCTAGAAGGACTTGTTCTTGCAGGGAAATTGATTGACATCACACATGCTCACATTCAGACCGAGACCCACTGTTCCCAAGAGATGACAAAGACCTAGGTGACAAAAGGAACATGGAGCCAAAGTTATGGAGCAGAAGTGACAAAGACTCCGGAGGTTCCTCAATCATCTCAATGACACTTAAGAACTAAGGCATGACCCTTTGCCATACCCAGACTGCTGCCACCGTTTGAACTTTATTATCTGTGGACATGGGTGTGCATGGTACAGGATGGATACTGACTGTTGATTTGCTACACAGTGTGGCATGACTGTCATTCTCATCCAACACCAGCAGACAGTGGCAGAACTCTTCCTGTGCCCCAGTCCTGCGCGGATAGCCTGGGTATGCTACAGGGTCACCAACCTTAAGGTCATTAACCTCCTAGCAGGGAATTCTCATGCATTCTACAAATGACAAAACTGAATCCCAGTGGGGTAGGATACCTTTCTTAGGAACACCTGGATTCTAAGTCGTAAGTACCCAGTTCAGTTTAACCCTTTCCTGTCTGCTCTGTGGCTTCCACAGACTGTACTGCCTCTTTTCATGATCTTTGTAGGATGCAATTTTTCATTGCTATGGGTGTTAGTTTGTGGTCTAGATTTATTTAGAAGATAAAAGATTCCAGCATTTCAGAAGTTGCGCTTTTTTTCCTGGATTCATATTGAAAAGTAAAGGACATGACCACCTCCCAGTCCTGTGCTGGGATTTTGTCTGGTCTGAACATGCATTCCATCACAGCTATGAGTCCATGTCTGTAAATGCCTGTGGTGACTGGAAAAGGCTGGGTGTTGCAGTCACCTACTACCTCTGGCTCTCACAACCTTCCTGTCCTTTTTCTACAATGATTCCCTGAGCCGAGCTTGACAGGAAGGGGTGTGATGTCACTGTCCCACGTAAGGCTGAACATCTTGCAGTCTCCTGTTTTTTTGTGCTTTGATCACTGGGGCCTCTGTTAGGGGAGAAGCAAGTTTCTGTAAGTGGATGACCCTTGCAAGGTTAACCCTGCTTCTGAGAACGGCCACTCACCCATGAGTACTTAGGTAGCACTGACCATAATCAATGAATTTGAAGAAATGAGGACACAAAGTTGAGTGGGTGGGGAATAAAGAGGGGAATCTGGGAGGAGTTGGCAGAATTGAGTGGATAGGATCAAAATGCAGTATATGAAATTCTCAAAGAATTAGTCATTGAATTTAAAATCTATTGGGTAGTAAAAGGAGGAGGAGGATATGACTCTGCCTTCGGGTTGCTGGCTCATCCTGCCTTGGTCCTACTCCCATCACAGGTAAGAATGGCATAGATACAAATTCAATACCTTACCATTGGAGGTCAATGAGTTCATAGATTCCTAGCTGTTTCTACCTAAGAAAATCTAAAACTCAAACTGGAAATTTAAAAATCAGCACCAAAAGACAGGAGACATCAATGCCATAAAGCAAGGTAATGATTGGTTTCAAATGGTAGCTTACTACAAGCTAGAAGTGCCAGAGAAGGGCTCATCAGCCCAGGAATTATCTAGATCAGAGTGGCCGGTGGGTAAGTCTGTAGAGGGATATCCTAATTGTTAATAAGGTGGGAATACCTGGTGTAGGAGGGTCTTCTGTTTGTATATTGCCCTCATTGGTTAAATAAAGAAAACTGCCTTGGCCTTTTGGTAGGACAGCCCTTAGGTGGGCGGAGTAGATAGAAGGGAATACGGTGAGAGAAAAGACAGTGGAGCAGACGCCATGCTTCTCCAGCACAAGATGGACACGGGTTAGACTCATGCCGGTAAGCCACAACTCAAGTGGCGATACACATTAATGGAGATGGGCTAAAATATTATGTGAGAGTTAGCCAATAAGGGGCTGGAGATAATGGGCCAGGCAGTATTTAAATGAATACAGTTTCCGTGTAATTATTTTGGGTACGCACCGGGTGCCGGGTGGGACAGAACAAGGGGCCCGGCGCCGGGAACGCAGCCCGAGCCCCCTTATTACAACAAATACCCACCTTGAATGTGGTTGGCACTATTTCATGAGCCAATCCTGAACCATAAAAGAGTAGAGAAAGCCATCTCAGCAGGAACCAACCAACAAGAGAAGGACAAGTTTATCTCTCTCCACTTTCACATGATGTAATGTGGCTAGCTGCTTGAGTTCCTGCCTTGGCTTCTTGCAATGATGGACTACACCCTGGAATCATATTCCAAATAAACTCCTTTTCCTTAAGTTGTTTTGTCATGGGATAGTTTGTCACAGCAACAGAAATGAAATTCTAACAAGCAATAAACTCAGATCCCAGTGTCTCGGCATGTCTCTTCTTCCTCTGATCCAGTCCCATGGTGCTGTCAATGGCGGCCAGTGGATATCACCAACTCCACAGGTCATGAGTTCATGGGAAGCAGGGCCTTGCACCTCCCACCCTTCACCACAGTCATCTAGGGTACATGAAATAATTCTTCTGCCTTGAAAGATCTCCTGTGTCTATGTCAACCTCCTGTAAGTCCAAAACCTCCACAATATTTGCCAACCAGTCCTTGGCAATGACTCTGACTGCAGCCTGAAATAGAGCAAGTACTTTTCTTAGTCTATGTCCAGGGCACATCCTAATCATCCCAGCTATGACCACCTCCCACTCCCCCTGCCAATTGCCCACTTGCCTAAAACACACTGGCCATGATGTTTATTACCAACGAATACAATATTGTTATTGATAGCAGCAATAAGCATGCCATCAAACATGAATGCTCACATTCAGCAAGGGCCCGTCAACTGATTGTTTATGTAAATGCAAGCATTCGCTCATCATCACACCCATTTTGCAAAGAAACAATCAGCAGGGCAGGCTGTTTCTTTCTGTAATATGTTTTTAATATTCAGTTCACTGGAAAACAATCTGCAACAAAAGAAAACTATATTAACGAGTGTACAGCTAAATCAAAATTGATAGTAAACACGGGGCCAGAAGATTGGTGGCTAGCCCTGTGCCCTGGGAAAGTCTGGGGGACCTGCAATGCTGATGCTATTATACTGCTGTGTCTTCCACTCAACATTCAGTGGACAAGTACATTGACCAGCCCAGAAACTACCCCTCTATCTGGTCTCCAGAAGTCTCTATCATAGAGGTGACAAGAAGAACGTATTTGCATGCATGTCCTGTCCTATGTAACTCCAGCAAATGAAAAACTGGATTCACCCTACTTGTGCTTCTAGAAATATTTCTGTAGTCGTCATGCCAAGGGACACAGTCAAAGAGGGGGGTTCACTGTCTCCAAGGTGTGTAGTTAATACTGAAGTCTTCAGCTTGTTTTAAGGAAAAAGAAGACCACAGAATTATTCTCTAATAGATCACATCTCTGGAAAGGGCCAGACTGTGGATAATTTCTTCTTTGTAGATGATGTAGTCTCTACTTCAATACCTGGTCCTGCCCTTAGGGGTATAGACAGTGGTCAGCAACACATCAAAAACAAGGCTATCTACACCTGGAATGAGTTCTTACCTGTCGAATGGACTCAGATTGCACACAGTTTGCCAATCACTAGTCTAAACTGTTTGTCACCTGGATCATGAACCCCAGACAGTAAGCCATTACACTTCTTCTCAATTCTCAAGCTCTTTGGACTAATGAAAGGGTCAGCGTTTTCATGTGCGTTAGTCCTGCAAATATGTCAGCAAATTCTGATGGAAAAGAAAAAACTGTACAGTTGAAACCAGAATTTTTTAGAAAGTGTATGACTTTCCTTTGCACCTGTTCCCCTGTACCTGCCTGAAGAACTCTTGTTTTGGATGATGCTGTCTGGGTATGTGTTGTTCAGCAAGCTCCAAGATGTTGAACACAAAACACATTTTTCTCTCCTTGCCACTGGCCTTCTGCTCTGAACTGGAACTAGAGTTCAGGGGCACCCAGCAGGAGGGGTGTGAAGCTCACTACTGTTGGCTGAGACACACCCAGCATGTGAGGTGTGAAGCTCACTACTGTTGGTTGAGGCACCTTCTCTTGACCCGTTGGAGACTCACCCAGAAGCACCCTTTTGCCACAATGGGAAGACCATTTTGAGAAGGGGAGAGAAATTCCCAGTCCTGTGCTTCATCCCTCAGAGAGCTCTGTGGGCCTCAGGAACTGACTGGCCTTTCGGAATATCCTCAAATCTCCCTTCCTCAGTCAGGGAAGAAGTCGGTTCTGTTAACGAGTCCTCAGGGACTTTTTCTTTTGTTGTTTCTGTTCTAACCAAATCCCTGTTTTCTATCTGTGAGGGGAAATGGGACACGGAGGGTAAGTGTGGGGTGAGGATTGAAGAGAGAGCAAGTTCATTCTGCCTTGGACTCCACTCTTGAGTTTAACTGTGGGAAAAGAAAGACAGCTACATCTTATTTCTGGACTCAGAACCATGAGGGTCCCGAACCCTGAAGGAAGCCAGACACAAGGCTAATTCCCAAGCTTGCTCTCAGACATACCAGGCCTGCTCTGATCTCCACGTCATTCCTCATGGAACTTTAAGGACCCTGTCTTTTCCTTGTCCCTCTCTCAGTTCCCCTAGTGTGCCGTGGGAGAGGGTGACACTTTATAACAGGTCGCATTGAGCAATTTGAGTGACATCACTACTAGAACCATCTAGAGTACCCTGAACCAAGCACAATGGCAAAATCTGGCTACTGGAGGACTATGATGTATACCACATGGCTGGTAAAACCACCAGGGAAAGGGTAGCATGTTGCTAAGTGTTGTCTGGGCAAAATGGGGGTGCTCTCTACCCATCTCTCTCTCTAAGACGTTTGGAGAAATGGATGTGTAATGTCTCGAATATCATAAAATTATTTGACATGTCATTATACTTAAAAGGGAAAACAGTGATGCTCCTGCAAGGGCATACCTCCCCCTGGAACTGGGTGACAACCTGAAGCTATGCAGAGCTAACACGCTGAGAGTGGCAGGCCAGGGCAGTCTGTGTCACCAACGGGGAGGAAGAAGCCAGTCTTGATTCTAAAAGTTTGCATGGAGATTTCAAAGAAAGCATGTCTTTGCTTTCTTGAAAACGTATCCAATTGAATTTCCTTTCAAAGGAGAACTGAGTGATTCCTTCACTTTGGCTTCATAAATACCATCTCTGCACAGCGTATTACGCACATCATTTATTCAGCAGATACCATAATGTATTCCGGGCTGCTCTTAGGGAGAGAAATTTCAATATTAGATAAAAATAGTGAGATGGGAGCGGTAACTGTGTTTGTCTGGTACACAGAGTAAATAGGATTGTTAGCGATTGCTAAAGGCTTCGGGGAAAGATAGGGTAGCGAAGATAGCTTGTGCTGGACGGGGAGCGGAGCAGCCACGGAATTCAAGGGAGCTCATCTGCTACCGTGCACTTCTAAACAGGCCCAGAGATGAAGCCTTCCTTTCTTAGACCTGCTCGCAAGAAAAGCTGAATACTATCCTAATGAGAAATCTACCCAGATTTGGAAACAGGCTGGGATGTATGTCTTTCCTCCTCACCACCCCCCACCTCTGTATTGCTCCCCTTATGCATTCACAAACACACTCTCATAATAACCTTCAATGCCACAAAGAATCGGAGGTCTTGACTAAACTCCCATCAATAAGCCAGCTGGCATGGCTGCTCCCCTCTCTGAACATGAGTCCCCTCCCGCCTGCGTGGACAGGGGCTTGACTGTCTGGGTCCTTCTTCTTCCTCTTGTGCCTACATCTCCGAGCTGGCCCGTACTCTGAGTTTCCTATGGAGATACTCAGTCCTCATAGTACCTGGAATGGAGGCAGCAGCATCTTTCCACACGATGAGGAATGTCTCCATTCTATGAGTGAAGAAATGGATGAGGCAGGCACAGAGGATTTAAATGACAGCCCAAGGTCACACCATAGAAGTGGTTGAGCCAAAACTGCCCTTATGTTCTAGAAAAGCACATGATATCCAGACTGGGCATTCTGTCACTATCTTTGGATAAAAGGTACCAGGTTTAAAAACTAAGACTGTCAGTGCTGGGGAGATGGTCCAATCCATCAAGAGTTTGCTATGCAAGCACAAGGCCCTGACTCCCATCCCTAGCAGCTAAGGTAACATACACCTAAAATCCTCGTACAGGGAGGTGGAGACAGGAGGACCCTGGGTTCACTGGCTAGACAGTCCAGCTGTATTGCTAGGCTCCAGATCCAACAGGAGACTCTGTTTCAAAACAAATGAGAGGGAGAGTGATGGAGGAAGAGCCAATGTTAACCTCTAGCTTCCTGGTGAATGTGCACACACATGGATGTGCACTCGGAACACAAAGGTGAACATGTACACACACAGAGTGAGAGACAGACCGACCGACAGACAGCACACAGAGGGAGACAGAGACAGAGGCAAGATCTAAGAATAGAGAATCTGAATTACTGTACTTCATGTCCTCCCAAGCAGTTTCTCCTCTTTTCTTCTTGGCCACAAACACCTAGGGAGATGCATAGGCATTTTACTATGCAAAGCCCAGCTACTCCTGCTTGGCTTTTGTATGTGAGACCCTTGGTGGAACTCTGCACGGGAGGGGCTTGAGACCCTGCGAAACATTAGCCACTGCACACTGGAGCATCTCCTGGCCCTTGTTGGAGCCTTGTTAGGAGACGGCTGGTTTCTGCTCCCACCAGTTAGAGGTTTCCTGGTGCAGTTTACTTGGGTATTCTGACAGTTTCACACCCAGGGAGCAGGACTCAAGCCCAGTGTCCTGGATGCAGAGAATGAAATTATGCATGTAGAAAGGCCTTACATCTTCTTTTATCTACTGTCCACCCCACCTTCCACACGCAGCTCCACAGGGAAGGAAGCAGAGCTGGTACCACCCATGGCTTCTTGTAGCTTTTACCTCCTGGAGTCTCTTTCTCCCCCTCCATGGGTCATCCAGAACTAGATGCCTTCCCCTATGCAGATCTGCTTGGCCCCCTTTATCTCCGCAAAGATGTTTTCCTAATTCTCATGGGCAGAGTCTGGGAAATGCAGATATTGTTTTGTTTTGTTTTTTAATTTAAGCCAAAGAACATCAGATTCCAAAGTTTGCATTCCTGCCAATACGCTCAGTTCCTTTGCCCTGAGTGTAGGGGATGAAAATAAACTATAAGCTATGTAAAATTTAAAATATACTTAAAACTAAAGTTTCAGTCTCTCTGTCTGTCAAAAATATTTCCAAAGCTGTTTGGAGAAGTAAAATTATCCATGCCTTACCAACAATGGCAGGACACAAAGTCCACATCCACAGATGCCAGAGGACTTTAGATATTCTAGCAAAGGAGGAAATGCTGGGAAGGAAAGCTGGGATTATAAAGGAAACTGAGCCTGGTCAAGTCTAAAGGCTTGGTTTCACACAGGAGCACTAAGTCGCATCACTGTTGAATGCTTGGGATTAGAATCAAAGCCTTGTGTATCCAAGGCCAGGGCTTGCCTCTGAGCCACATTAACCCTGTACAGGGAGGTGCTCCTTTTGTTTGTTGCTTGCTCTGAGACAGGGTTTGTGTATCCCAGGCTGACTTCTAAGTTGACATGCAGCCCAAATATCCTTGAACCTCTCCTCCTGCCTCTTCCTCTCCTGTGGGAATTCAGAAGTGGCTACCACAGCCTGAACTCAGGGTCTGAACTCAGGACCTCATGACCTGGACAAGTACCAGACCAGCCCTTCCCTGGGCCCCTTAATGATCTTTTGAATCCCAACCCATGCAGTAGCTCAGGTCTGGAAAGGCCAGACCCAAGAGGACCCAGGCGTTGCTATTCTTCAGCATTTTCACGCCCTACCTTTCCATGAAACCCTGGGTCCAGAAGGGAGGAAAGAAAGAGCAAATGTTCAGACCTGGGTTCAGATCCTCCTCTGGGCTGCTTCTTGAGTCTGCAAGTAACTCTTAGACTGTGAGTTCTAGTTTATTCTTGTGTAGAACAAAGGAATGAGTCTAAACGAGCTTTCAGTTTCAAACCCTCCTGCTCCCCTACTCCCCAGGCTGCCCTCAAGAGACGCAAGGGCGACCACAGGATCCCAACCTGCACAGCGAAGCCCAGGGTCCTCCTCTGAATGCTCCATGCAGATTTGGGGCCACACCTTTATCTAGGCAGAAGGATTCTAAGCATATTGGAGTGCGTTAAACCCATTCAGCACTCCACCCTAGACTGTGTCTCCAAGTCACTGGCCCCAGCCAAGCCCAAAGAAGAGATCTATGGCTCTTCCCTTATTTCTTTATTTATTTAATTTGGTTTTTCGAGACTGGGTTTCTCTGTAGCTTTGGAGCCTGTCCTGGGCTCTTGCAGACCAGGCGGGCCTCGAACTCACAGAAATCCGCCTGCTTCTGTCTCCCAAGTGCTAGGATTACAGCTGTGCACCACCACTGCCCAGCCTATGATCCTTCCTTAAACAAGAGAAATGCTTCCTCTTGCCCCCATGAGGGTCACATTTCCCTACTACTCTTCTCCAGGAATAACCAGAGTCAGAGAGCCAGAGGGAAGGAATGAGGCCTAGGGAGATAGAGAGAGGAGAAAGGAAGGCAGATATAGGCCAAGAAGGGAGAAATAGTCAGGAGACAGAGGCAAACAGGCAGAGAGGAATAGGAAGCTAGGGAGGGAGTAGTAACAAAGGAAACAGTCCGAGAGGCAGGCACATCAGGAGGCCAAAAGAGTTCAGGAAACACAGTCTGAGCTCTTTGGGATCCCTAGATTTCTAATTTCTACTAAACTGGACTGGAACTCATGCGGCATTTCTGCGACAAGCCACCCTAGTCTTTCCCCCTAGAAGGTGATTCTTACTCTCAGCCTGCACCAAGTCTCTCTCATTTGACTTGAGAGTGAGAGAACGACAATGACGGAGACAGGACAAGGATAATGTCCACCATCCACAGTCCAGGACTAGGACAATCCCAACCTGCCTGTTGCTCTCTGCACTTTGTCCTGGTCCACCCAAAGATGCTCAGCTACAAAATGCGGAGAAGATTAAAGCACGTGAGGAAAAGATGTTCTCTCTGAACCAGGCCTGCCATGGAACACAAATGCCCGGGCAGCAGGGTTTCTTGTTACTGCAGACCAGCAAAATCAATGCAGGTTGCAAAATCACACATGAGAGCCAGGAGTTGCCTGCAACCTGAGCAGTGCACACCGGTAGGATTTTCCTAAAAGTCATTCAGCCAGGAATTTGCAGCCAGCAGCAGGGCTTGTATTCTGGGGCACATGTGAGTGAGGACACGCGTATATTGAGCTGAGGGCAGGTGATTAGGCAGTCTGTACCCTGGCAGCTCCCTGGGTATATGTCTGTATTGTGTTTACTTGCCTTTGCTTGCTCTGTCTTGTATTTTGGCCCCACCCTCATGCCTTCTTCTCTCATTCTTAATAAGTAAAGCAAGAGGAGCTGGGAACTGGAAAGGGAAAACACGCGTCGAAATGTTGAGAATTCAGAAAATACTTCTTTCCAAACTGTGCAGTTTGGTATTGGCAAAATGACAAGGGGCCCTGTATCCTAGTGCAGATAATGCTGCAGAATCCCACAGCTTGAGCCTGTAGTATATGTATGTTTTATGCCAAGCGCTAAACTAGTGCCTTTAAACAAACGATAACCACCATGCTGACGCTCCCAGAACCAGGCCTAGGTAATGGCTTTGTAAAGGGTCTCTGGATTCAGGCCAAGACTCAAGGTCTACCTTGCTCTTGCCTACCAGCTGGTACCCAGCCAAGGATTGACACTACAGCATCCCCTCGGTCTCAGCTCCAATCTCTCCATACGTACCTGTATCAGGCACCATCTAGGATTTGAATCCCAGCCCCCTTGTCAGGCATGTGGGGTCCAGAACATCAGACAGCATGTTTCTCTGCGCTCAACTTCATAAACTTAACTAATAATTTCATTCGCCCCATGCTAAAGCCACTAGCTCAAGCCGCAAGCAACTTAAATGAAACGGGTCATAAAAATCCCCTTCTCTGCCCGCGCTTGATGCCATCGTTAAAGAAGAGAAGGGATGACAAAGTGAGAGGGGGAAGCGCTGTGATTCTTTTATGTGAAGATTACATTTAAAAATAACCGGCTAACAGTCTGCACTTTTCTGGGGCCTGACGTCTCGAAACGCATTTAGATTGATGCAGGCTGGGGCTGAAGTTCCCGAGCTCAGTAAACAGTCAAGTGTTCTTAATAGAAATTGCAGTTTCCCGACATCTGTTAGGGAAAAGGGAACGGGCGAAACAACAATTTAGAGTGAGATTGGTTTTGTTAAATGCATTTAAATTCCAAGATTAGTGTGTTCTTTCTTTTTCAATTAGCATTCACTTGGAGAAAGGTTACAGATGAAAGGGCTGGGGAAGACACGGGTGGGTTTGGGTTTTTTTTTTTTTTTTTGGTTTGGTTTGGTTGTTTGGTTGTTTTTTTGTTTTTTCTCACTGTCAGGGCACTCTAAAGCACAGAGCAGCTAAAACAGAAATGGAATATAGACTTAAAGGCACTTAACACCAGTGCAGAATGGAAATTGCAAAGCTTGAAGGGGAAGCATTCAAAAGAAAAGATGGGCGGGTGTTAAAATAAAATCAGATTGTGTCCAGTTTTCACCATCCTGCCCTCTGGGTAGAAAAAAATAAAAACAACAGTGCTTTGGGAAAAAAAAAATACAGAAGATGTGTTTTCTAAACCGGCTACCAAGTAAAGTGTGTGTGTGTGTGTGTGTGTGTGTGTGTGTGTGTGTGTGTGTGTGTTTTAAACACACCACAGATCAGTCTGAGTGTGTAAGGAGCTGTAACTAGCTCTCTCTCTCTCTCTCTCTCTCTCTCTCTCTCTCTCTCTCTCTCTCTCTCTCTCTCTTCTTTATAGGAACATAAACAGAGCCAGAAAATCTAAGGAATGTTTCACCTGTTTTAGTGCCATTAAATAAACCTCATCTGCTGCCAAGCTGTTTGGGGTGACATTTGTTAAATAAATACATTTTGTGGGAAGCTGGAACGCTAACACAGAAACAGGCCACCAATGTTCTCAGATAAGTTCCATTTGTTTCCCAGAGCTCCGAGCCCTGCCTGGAGGGCAGCACACAGTGGGGCACTCAGATCTGAAGTCACACAGGGAGGTTTCCAGTCGTTCACAGATTTGCCAGTCACGTCTTGAGTCCCTATTCCCCCATCTCCTCTCTACCTTCTCCCTCTCCCCACAAGATACGTCTGTTCCTTTTTAATGTTTTCTCTTTTTCATATGTCTATAAAAAATTCTTTTTTAGAAGTATATCAGCACGCATATCTTGTGCATGCATGCCCGCAACCTTTAAAACACTGTTTAATCCTCACGACTATTTCAGAATATGCGTATCGTGAATTTGCTTCCTGGTAAGTCATGGCTACCGTTTCTAGTTAAAAAGCTAATAAATTAATTAAGAAATAATGTCGACCAAGATTGTTCTCTGAAGTATCTCTGTGGATGTTGAAAGGCACTAAGGTGACTGCTGTTTCTGGTGACTGTGTGTGTGTGTGTGTGTACATGTGTGTATATGTGTGTGTGAAGAACTTAGTACTTTCACAGAAAATGTAATTGAAGAAAATGAGGCAACTTTGAATATAGGGCAGGGAGACGTCAGGGATTGTCTAGCAGGGCAGAGCTCTTTAGCATCCCGCCCAATAAACAGAGTGCCCTCCCCCTTAACTAAAGAAGTATGCAGTTCTAGAACATTCTGCAACAAGACTCTGGGCACCAGGATGCCTCTGTAGGCAGGCTTCCTCTGAGAAATTTCTATGCCAATTCCTTTCAATTATCTGTCAATTTTCAAAATGCAAATAGAAACATTCAGACATCACTTTGGTACTCACCAACTGATTTCTTCCAAGCAGCCAGACCATAAGCAAATGCGATTCAATATGCTCCCTTCTCTTTTTTAAGTAGAATTAATATTACTGAGCAGATTTTGGTCAGCTTCCAGGAACCCAGTGTGTGGAGAGGCAGGATTTTAATTTAGAAGCACAAGTTGGTTCGAAAAATGTGAACTTAGCCCAACTTTCTTTGTTTCATCTTTCTTGCTAGACTTACTTCTCTAGAAAATTCCTCAACTTTTTGATTATTATTAGGAATGTTTTGAATTTTTATGTTAATGGCAGAAAGAAAGTATAACAAAGAAGAAATGAGCCTGTCATCTAAGCTGAGACGATAATCAATAATGAAAATTCAGGGATGACAGGGCCTCATCTCCCATGCGCACACATTTTACAGAGTTGAGTTCGCACTCTCCTCACACATTTGGAGTCTGCATTTGGCCCCAAACTATCAATAACCAGTTCCCGTACTTCATTAACATTTCTTTGTAATCACAGCCTAATATGGACCTACAAAATTTTGCCTAATCTTTTACCTCTTACAGGCATATTATACTCTTCATTTTTTTTCCTTTCTGACTCTAGGTCATGCTTAAATAAACCAATTCATACAAGTATCTATCTATGTTGGATTACTCGCGTAGAATGGATTCCTGGAAATGGAATTATTAGGTCAAAGAGTACCAATGTATTTCATGTTCCCAACACACATTGGCAAAGTGCCCTCCATAGAAATTGTATCAATTTGCCCTCCTGTAAGTAGCCTGAGGGGCAAGTTCTCAACAGAGGGTTTTGTTTTAAATCTTCAAATTTGAAAACGTGAAGTGGGGGAGGAAGGTAACTTTTTCCTGGAACCATTTGTTAAAAACATGCATGGAGAAATTTTTTAAAAAAATATTTTAATTCATAAAGAAATATAAAAGCTTGTCTCTAGGCTGACTTCTGACCTATGAATGCTATAAAGTCAGTAGATTGTTTAGTTAGAAAATGTGCTACATTTTATATACACTAGGGAAGTATTCTATCCAAAATACATTTCTCTAAAAGAGACAGACCTAATTCATTGCACGCGATTGAAGGCAACTCATGCTAGAATCTAAATCTGACAGACGGCTTCTTTAAGAGTGGAGTCTTCATGACCTCATTCTTTCTGGCTCCTTATTCCAGACAAGGAGAGGGCAGGGGCGCATTGGTATTTGGCAAGACACTCCAAGTTCAAGGAGTGTTGAAGAGGTGTTTGAGAACCTGGATTAAATGGTCGCTTTGAAATTTCGCCATAAGAGAACTCTCAACTGAACGTGAAGAATGGCAGAGGGAAAGTTTGAAAGCCCCTCTCCCAACTGATGACAGTGTGAAAATTGTAAGAAAACCATTGTCATGCAGAAGGACTTGCCAAAGACGATCCAGGGCTCCTGGGAAAGTATCCTTGGTCTTTGATAGAAAGTTCCAGAAGAAGGCAGTCAATACATGTTGCTTTTGTCTCTGTTTTTACCCCTAGCTTTGTGTTTTCTGAGTTAATGGAGTCTATCTAGTTCATCTCTTGAAGTTTTCTGCAAGACATTCCAGGCTGCCTCAATGAGCCAGCACACAGCAAATCCTAACCTATCTCCAGCTAGCTCCACTGCCCAGAGCTGGCTTTCGAGAGACAGGAGAAAACTGGTCACTCTACAGTAAGTTAGTCCCCAAAGTAAAGGTAGTCCTGTAGCCCCATCTCATCAGAATTTAACAGCAGTTCATGCTTAGACCCCATCAGATACACACACACACACACACACACACACACACACACACACACACACACGACAAAGAAAACAGCAAAGAGAAAGGAAAGAAATTCAAGATGCTTTTTCCCTCCCTAAATCCGCCATCCCTGTTACTGTCAGGCATTATAAAACTTAGCACACACTTCGGAGAGTGGCATTTCCCACTGTAGGAATGTTCTTTCTAGTGATCAGTACTCCACTTAATGAAGTGTTCCCTAAATTAAATCTACCCTTTAGGAAAGGTTACTCCCCAAACAAAATGAACAAAGAAATGCTTCTAGTCCATATAAATGTCATCCTGCCCCCCAGTAAATCTGTTTTAATCACTGTTTTTAAGAAAGCAGCCTGGTTGCGTAGGACAGGAACTCAATTACCATGTGTAGGAAGGCAACTGTCAGGGGGGGTCACACAAAGTGTCTTTCCTTGGAGAGGCAAGACGCTGTGTTTTTTTGTCCCTCTCCTCTTTCTTGTTGGGGAACCAATGTCCCATCCGTGAAAAGCAGAGAAGCCTGTGTCGGTGAAAGGTGCAATGTGAATGGCTTCTCCTCCCTAGATTTCTATCCGCAGCGTTATTGGAGACCTGTTCTTACTTCTCTGTGTAGAGATACAGATGGAGTCCCAGGGGCTGACTTATCTTTAGAGGGTATATCCTTGAGGCAGAAAGGATGGGGTGAGACTGACCCCAAGCCTGGACCATACTGAGTGTTCTGGTCCAAGAACCATCAGTTCTGTTTCTACTGAGCCTCATAAATCACGATGGCCAGAGGGGCTTCTCAGAAGTGGTTCCCCATGGAAGAGTCATGTAGAGAATGTTTCCTCAGGTCTCAAGAGAATTCCCAGCAACTGCAGTTGATACTAAGTCACAAGGTCCAGAACAGTGAAGGACCCCTGGACTCAGACATGCCGACCCCGAATGTATAGCTAAAGGTCGGTCAAATAAAGCTATAGATTGTCCATCCAGAGAATCTGGTTAGGGAGTGGCAAGTGTCAGAGATGCCGCCATTCTGATTCCCACAGGCCTGAGCTTTGCAGCGGGCTTCTGCAGAGCCGCCGACGTGCTTTGCAAAGCTAATGCGCAGAAGCAGGCTCTGGTGCTTCTGCTTTTTGGAATTAAGTTGTCGCATGCTTTCCTCTCTAAAATGTGTAAATGTGTAAATTATGTTAAAACAGATTGCCGGTGCAGGTTGAAGAAATGGAAAATATGGTATACTCTCACGGTGAGGAGGCAGGGGTGCAGGGGTGTGGCTTACTGCCTGATGTTAAAGACAGCTTCCAAACACTTCATTCGTAGGGGTTCTGTAAGAGATTCTTAAGAAGGGGTGATGAAATGCAGAGAAATTAGGTCTAGATGGCCTTTTCCAGAACCCAGTTACAGCTAAACGCAATCCCTTCTACAGGCACAAAAGGGTTTATGTAAATCATGCACAGCACCCAAGTCCTGTCTAAGTCAGATTTAATTTCCCCCAACTCGCCATATTATAACCTAATAGAAAAGCTGCAGTCACAAGCCAAAGCCTGCACCTCAGGATGCTCAAGGATAAACAAAAGTAACCTGTGATGTCACCAGGACTCCACGAAGCAGTAAGTCCTGTGGATGATGTGCACGAAAGGCACACCCTGTGAGGTTCTCCAGTGATTTGTTTTGGTGATGTTCCAGTTCATTGTGGTAAGAAGTCAAGCCTGGTCTATGACAGTATCGTAAAAACCCTGAGATGTCCCTTTTCCCCAGCTAACGAGAGAACACCAACTCTCCCCACTCCTACAGACTGAGAAGGAAAAGCCAGTGTCAATCATTTCCGTGGCCTGAGATGTCCACAATATTAAAAAGATGATGCAGCAGGGGTGGGGGTGATGCGGGGGGGGCGGGGTGCAGCTATGTTGGTGAAGAGATGTCTGTGCAGGCATGAGGGCCTGAGTTCAGATCCCAACACCCACAGTTAAGAAGACAGACAGACAGACGAGAGGAAGGGAGGAAGGAAGGAAGGAAGCAGCTGGATTTAGCAACACATGCTTGCAATCTCAATGAGGAGATGCTAGTGTCTCTGGGGCTTGCTGCCTAGCCCTCTTAGTCAAATTGTTGAGTTCCTGGTTTTGTAAGCAACTCAGTCTCAAAAACTCCATTGTGGAAGACTCCTGCCCATGACCTCTGACCTCTACGTGCATACACACACACATGTTTGCACGCACATGAACACAGACACACAGAAGAAGAACCTGGAACTTCTCTGGAACCATGAAAAGAGCCTCTGAGTTCACCTGACCTTAGCTCTCCATCCTGTACAGATAAATGCAGGTATTGTTTAGAAAGTAAACTGTTTCCACATCTGCTTACCAGCCCCCTTCTCAGATCAAAGAGCACGTTTTCTGTCTTCACTTCCTTTGAAAAATAAATATATTGTCATCATCTAGCACACCGCCTGCCACTTAATAGGCATTTAACAAATATAAGATAGTAAATAAACGAAGCCACGAAGTCAAGCAGACAGAAAGAGACTAGTTTTTAATGACATCCCTCCCATAATGCTTTGGGCCTCTGATCACCTGAAAGCATTCGCTGTTCTGTTCCTATGCCTTTTCTTTTTCTTTCTTTCTTTCTTTCTATCTTTCTTTCTTTCTTTCTTTCTTTCTTTCTTTCTTTCTTTCTTTCTTTCTTTCTTTCTTTCTTTCTTTCTTTCTTGGTGATGGCTTTTACAGCCACAGACCTTCAGAGGCGTTTATTTGGTTCATTCAGCACTTCAGCTCAAATGCCTAAGCAAGTCTGAAGGGATAATCACGAGAATGAATTAATATATTCATTGAGAAGTGTGCCTTGTGGGTTCTTCTAGTATTTCATTTTGATTGAAAGTGCATAACTGTAAATAACTCTAGGAATGATTTTTTTTAAGGCTTTGGCATACATCCTGTGTGGCAGATGTCATCCTGGCCACTTGCATATATATCATGTCACCATGTCATCTCTTCACAGTTTGTCAGTCCTGTCCCACCTCCTGACATCTCACTCCATAATGAAGGGCCGCATCCAAGGTCACCCAGTTGGTGGTGAAACCGAAATTTGAATCCACGTGTGTCGCTCACGGCAACCACATAGGAATATAAAAATGAAATATTCTTTTTAAAACAACTCAAGATTCTTGCGGATCAATCATGAGTGCACCGTATTTACCCAGACACCCTGTCAGGGAACACCATTTATCAGGAAACTACTTCACAAGAACTTTAAGTTTGCTTTCTCAAGTGATTGATCTCAGAGATGACTCTCATTAGATTCCTGCAAGCTATGTTTAGTAAAATGGATTATGTAATCCATTTTTTTAAAACTGAATTTTTATTATCAAATATATTTTCTAATCAACTCGTCATGACTGAACTTTTTGATGGCTCCAACTTCAAAACTACACCTTACATAATTTTTAAATCTAGCACTAAAAAAAAAAAAAGCATGTTGAGAGACATACATTAGCATTTTAGGAGGAGAGGCCTGAGGCTCCTCATTCAAGGTGGCTCTGGGAAAGGGTAGAGAATGAGGGCCATAGAACATGCACCTCTGCCAAGCCTCTCAACAAAGGGTGGTCACAAGTAAGTCAGATGATCCCTGCGTGCTTCTGTCTCTCATCGGTCACCTAGGTTAACAAACACACACCCCTTTGCAGTAGTTCAGACTGTTGTGTGTGTACACAAGAAGTGACTGCAGAGAGTTTACGCATGGGTTCGAACAAATGTCGTCTCTGATCAGAAGCCATTCTGCCAGAATTCAGATCAGTCCTCTGAGTGATGGGAGTAGGCCCAGCCATTCTCTGACGAGTTCTCACTGACAGATCCTCAAGACTTAGTCCCTTGGGACTGGAGAGATGGCTCAGTGGTTAAGAGTGTTTGTGACTCCTCCAGTCCCCAGCACCTGGGTGCGGTTGCTCACAACTGACTGCGACTCCATTTCCAGGGGATCTGACACCACTTTTTCTTGCCTCCATTGGCACCTGCATATACACACACACATGTTCACACACACACACACACACACACACACTCGAACAGGCCGGTCTTTGGCTGCTAATAACTTTGCAGATGTGAAACCACAACGTGACAGCCCAGGAGCCATTCTTGGGTTGTTAATTCCAAGACCATTCCCACGTCATCTTGAAGAGGTGGGGGCTTCCTAGACGGCATCCTATCCCGATTACACTCCCATTGTGTTTTCTGCCTGAGACAGCCTATGTGGGAGAGAGCCCCATGGTGCCGCTGTGACAGTCGGGTGTGTACTGTCTACCCTGGCACCTTTCCAGCTGGGATAATTGCATTCTGCTCACCAAAATCTCCTTTAGTTTTCCCTGGAGAAGGTCTCTCTCATTTCCTGTTTGGGGCCAGCTGTGCTGTGGGGTAAACAGCTGCCATGCAGTTACTGCCCTGTGCTAGCTGTGTGTCAGCACAGGTCCTAACACAAGCCCGGCCGCTCCTAGAATCAGTGAGGGTCCAGGCATTTCCTTTCGGGGCAAAAAAAGGAAATTTCTCCCAGTAATTCTCATCAGGAGACTGGGGAGGTGACTCAGCAGCTAGAGCGCTTGCCAGGCAGGCGTGAAGACCGGAGTTGCTATCCTCAGAACCCACGGGAGAGGCTGAATGCAGCAGTGCACACCTGTAACCCTAGCAGCAATCAGAGGAGAGAGACGGGAGCCTGGAGCTCACTGCAGGAGCAGAATAGCTAAACTGGTGAGCACTAAGTCCAGGAGAGATTTCCCAAGAAGCAAAGTGAACAGAGATATAGGAGGACATTGGAAGTCAACCCCTGGCCCACACACACATGAACACAGACACCATGTGCACATGCACACACACACACACACACCACACATACACAGAGGCAAGGCATGCTCATACACACAGCACACACATGCACAAATATATAAAAAATAATTTAACATGATAATAGCGATAATATTCATAAGTAGATTCGTAAGCTGCCACCTCTGAAATCAGGTCCCACTTTAGCTGTCCATGTTTAAAGATGACCTGTCAATTAGTTACCAAATGTCTCTCAAGCCCACACTCAGTACTAAAGCTGATAGACAGTCTGGACCCCTTTCCGCACTGTGATCCTGTAGATGTAGTTTTGAATGAGAACATGATGTGATTTACATGATGTTTAGCTAAAGGGACCATGTAAAAGTTTGTGGCTTCTCTAAGACCCCCTGTAAAGCCCCATGCAGAAGATGAAACATGAAACCCGCTTTGTAAACCATCCAAGACACCTACCCCCAGCCCATACACTTCATATGTATACAATCAACTTTATTGGTGCTTAAATTACATTCTGTAGGGACACAAGCTCTCCTTTGCCAACCTGAGCAGAGGAATAGAGCTCAGAAGTGTCACTAATAAAGGACCATGTGGTTTGAACACAAAAAAGAACTCTTTTTCACCAGTGCTAATGTTGGTGGGAGAAATGATGAAGAGAAAATATTTCACACGAAAGGAAAACATCAGAATTAGAGCCGTGACTGGGGGCTTTGGGCACACTCCCTAGCACTAGGGAGGCAGAGGCAGGTGAATCTCTGGGTTCAAGGCCTACCTGGTCTACAGAATGAGTTCCGGGACAACCAGGGCTACACAGAAAAACCCTGTCTCCAAAGGGAAGGAAAAAAATTAGAGCCATGATAGGATAAAGATATAAAGGTAAAATAAAGGTAAAAGGCTTTCATCCATCCATCCATCCATTCATTCATTCATTCATTCAGCCATTCTCTACCAAGTGCTCCCTGTGTGAAGGATCTAAGGAAGCACACACACCACACGCTAGGCAGGTCTCTCCAGCAGCTAGCAGAACAGACCCCTCCCCCAATGGTCTATGGAGTATTATAAGGGGGGGAGCATGTGACCATAGAGGACCATTTCTGGAAATAATTTACCGCTGAGTACCATGGTCCAAGTCAGAATTTGCCTTTCATTTTTGCACATTCATTTTGGTCACCATTGATAGACATAGGGGAGAAGCCACTGAGCCAAAAGCTGAGCACTGAGGAGAGCTTTGGGGCTGAGAGAGGAATTGGGGGTTCTGACATCCATCCAGGACACCTCCTCTCTACAGAAAGCTTGCTGGCAGTGTTCCTATGGGCACTGACAAGTCCGGAAAGCTGATTACCTGGATTGGGTTTAAGCTGTGACCTCCTCTAGAGCACACTTATGAAAGATTTCTATGTGTATGTTCACATTAGGCTAGCCTGGGCAATGTTGATGAGTTTCATTTGCAGGTGTAAGGCTAGTGGACACTTAAGGTTATCTGCCAGAGGAACCTATTTTCCCTGTGATGGAGACTCCAGCATCCCCTATGCACCCTTGCAAGCAAGTTGGACCCCTCTCCCTCATGCCAAATGGTCTGGGTCTCCATCTCCAACCTGAGTGTGAAATTTGTAAAATATCCATGTCTCTCTGATCATTTTGCCTTGGACAACTTCTCCATAATTTCTCTGAACATTTCTTCTTTCTTTGAACATTCCTCCATTTGTTTATTTCTAATTCTTCTTGCTGCGTCTTTGGGAATTATCCTGTTTCCTTCCAGACTAGCCTGTAAGGAAAATTTTATCACCAATAACTCCAGCCTCCACTTTCATCAACGTTTTTTCTGGTGTGTGTGTGTGTGTGTGTGTGCATGCATGTGTACATGTGTGCACATGTGTACATGTATTCTTGTGTGCATGCATGTGTGTGTATGCTGCTGTATGTACATGTGTATTGAATGTGTGTACATGTTGGGGTGTCTGTACGCATGTGTGAGTGTAGGTATGCATTTGTCGTCATCATCATTGAGACAAATTATTAACTCAAACTTAGAAAGAGGCGTAGTTAGTAGGAACTGGGAATGAATAGTCAGAGGGCAAGTTCAAGTGTCGTTCTTTGCCTTACTCCTTGTCTCTCTTTTTCACTGCTTCAGACACCAGCTGGCCCGTAAGCTTCTTAGGATTCCTGTCTCCTCCTCCCATGTTACCATGAGGGTGCCGAGATTCTAGACTTACGTGACTGTAGCTGATTTTACAGGGCTGGGGACTTGAACCCAGGTCCTTGCGGGGAAAGCTCAGTGTTAGAGCACTGAACTGTGAACCCAGATGCTCACACTAGCTTGTCAAGAGCTTTACTCACTGAGCCGTTTGCCCTGGCCATCCGGTTATTTGTCTCATTCTTTCCCCAGCTCGCAGACATCACTGCTGATCCCAGCACTCCTCTTCCGTGAGCCCAACGCTGCAGCCTCCACTCTTTATCCTGGGGCTCAACTCTCTGGCATTCAGTCAACAAACAGCATTCCTCATGAGCTGTCTGGGCTTGAAGCTCCACTCCCCATCCTTCTAAGCCTCATAGAAAGGCTGGTTGACGACAGTTGGGGACACACAAATGCGTGGACATTTCATCAAGGTCAGAGGCCCCAGGAGACTCTCCAATGGGTTGTCATGCTGTGTGGGTCTCATTGGCCACGGAGATGCAACAGCAAAGACCTTCTTCCTAAGATTCTCTTTCCCTCGCTGTCTTTGTTCACGTGACCACTCATAGGCCACCCCCTCAGATACTTCTTCACTGCTACAGTGTCTAAAGTAGACCGTGGCCTCCCTTCCTCAGTTGGCCTTGCTGTTTTCCACCGTGCTTCCCAACACCTGAAAATGCCTCAGCTCGTCTGCTTCTTGTTTAGACTCCTGGTTTAGGGTTTTACTGCTGGGAAAAGACGCCATGACCACAGCAATACTTATAAAAGAAAACATTTCACTGGGGCTGGCTTGCAGTTCAGAGGCTTAGTCCGTTAAACTCTCATGACAGGAAGCTTTGCAGCGTGAAGGCAGACATGGTGCTGGAGCAGTAGCTGAGAGCTCTACATCCACATCTGCAGGAAGCAGAAAGAGAAGGATACGTCAGGCCTGACTTAAGCATCTGAGAACTCAAATCCTAACTGCAGTGACGCACTTCCTCCAGCAAGGCCACACCTACTCCAACAAGGCCACACCTCCAAGAGTGCCTCTCTTTATGAGCCTACGGGGTCCATTTTCTTTCAAACGACCGCATTTCCCAACTGAGTTGTGCTCTGTAGACCATGACTCCCCCTGAAATATCATTCAAAAAACATTTGAACAGTGACAATTGGAAGACAAGGGAGCAGGTGAATGGATAGAGTCACATATACAGAGCTCATTCCACCTTAGAAACAGAAGTGTCAGTTTGATCCGTTAAATTTAGCTGCCGGGGCATAAACATGGCCATCTTTATCTATAGAGCCTCTCTGTGGGTCTTGGACCCTGTATCTTGCTTACTGTTTTTTATGGTCCTTCCAGAAGTTTCTCTGCCTTACAAAAAAAAAAAAAGCATCTTAGACTAGGAGCTATAACTTCCAGGGTGCCAAGGTCCTCCAAGTTAGGCACCCTCCAGACACTGAGGTTTCTTTCTGTTGTTTCTCAAAAGGCATTGGACTATGGTGCGGATGAACACACGGGGAGCTGGCCAATGAGAGAGAACCAAAAGGTAAATTAGCCTCAAACTTAGGAAGAGGAATAGTTAGGAGGAGGTGGGGGTGGGACGCTCAAAAAGAATGTCCTGGAATTTTGGAAAAAGGGTGATGGAAGATAACTGGATTGACTCAACAGTAAATAGCCCACACGTCTTCCATTCTCTGCTTGGTCTAAAATCTGAGAGTGGATTTACTCACTTGAAGTCAACCATCAAGTCTTGTGAAGGCCCCAGTGCGGAGAGGGAATTGCTCTGGCATCAGGATACCTGTGTTCTGACCCCATCTGTATCTTGAGAAGACACGCCTACTAACTGAACTTCAATCTTTAATGGCCAAACGGCAGTGGTTTTATAACTTTTCCACCACCTAAGTCAGGAGACAGAAAGCTCCCTGGCTCCTTTTCCCAATTCTTTTGGAAATCTGGAGCGGCTCGCAAATGCAGACCTTCCCTTATCTGCCAAGACCCTATTAAGTAGTCTTGCTTTGTTTGGTTTACTTGTTCAGAGAGCAGTGTTTATCCTGTTCAGAAGAATTTTAAATCTAATTTGATTTCTCTGATTCTGACTTTCTCTCTACTTCCTATTTCAAGAGAGAAGGTAAAGAGGGACCCTATCTCTCTTTGGTTTCAGATTCCAACAGCCTTTTTGTTGTCGTTGGGTTTTTTGTTTGTTTTTTTTATTCTGGATACAAAGCCATATTTAAATGCTGGGAAATGTCACTTCAATGTTAAAAGAGCTCACAGAAGCAAGCTTGTCTCGGTGGCTCCATCTTTAAAGATACTGCTTAATAAAACCTTCGGCATCTGATGCTGCCCAGCAGAATGCCTGGTAGATTTGTTCTGTGTGTATTTTCAAATGATAGTGATAAAAAGGGTAAAACCTAAAGAAAAAGAGAAGAAGAAGAAAAGAAAAAGCAGGGCAAATCACGCCAATCATTCTTTGTGGCAGCCAGATATCTGCCAGCTTTGGTGTAATGGAGTCGGCCAGAGAAGACCGGGTATTAATTACGAACGTGCACTCCAATTTATCAGTAAAGGATATCAAACAGGCCAAACGCCACAGCCTCTCATGTAATTTATCTCTTCCTCGGAGGGAGGCAGATAGCAATGATTTGCAAATTACCTCCTCTGCAAAAAGAAGGGAGGCAAACGTACACACACAACACACAATTAAAAGCAGATAAGCATCAGGCACTATGTCACATTCTCAGAAGAGAGCCGAAAGTGGAGGTCTTAATCTCGGGGGTTGGCTCGCTGGGACTGTACCCACTGCCATTTCTCTTGATGTGACTACTTAACTCCTATTAAAATTAATAGGGGTCAGGCCTGATCATCGAGGGAGAAAGGGCCTCCCGGGGTGGACGGGCTTCAAGTAACAAGGATTTGGTGATTACTGTGTTATTTGTCTGTTCATTTGCAGATTATCTTGTAAGTGTGCTCTCCTTCTGATCTTTGGTCCAATTATAAAGAATAGCATGTCGTGTAGGATCTATTTTTATTAAAGCAGCTTTCTCTTGAGAAGCATGTAATTTTAGAGGGCACAGTGACAGTTTCTTAATGCAGGGGCCTCGAAACTTTCTCCTGCCCCCTCCCCCAAGCAAACAACAATTCTGCTTCTGAACTGGGTGTACATTTAGGGACCAGCAGGAATGCTCATCCCAAGAGTTGGAGAGCATCAATTTCTAGAAAGACTTAGCTCAAAGGTACCATGGGAAACGGAAGGAAAGAGGCTGGCAGACGTGACCCTTGAGGTCATTATGAAGCAGGCTACCTTTCTGGAAGTAGCAGGAAACAGGAGCGGAGGTGGGTGTGGCATGCCTCAGTTGCTCCAGCCTAGTCCACACACTAAGGGAACTCAGGAAGGGAACAAACAGCCACAATTCCACTTGTGATGATTATTTAAGGATTGCATCCTTAGATTGTATTCATCCAAGAAAGAAATTACAGATGGGGCATGTTTGGTTAAATGGGTCCCAAGGGAGCCTAACTGTGATCCCTAGAAGTCACAAGTTTAAAATACCTGGTGATGTTTTTCTGTCAACTTGGTGGCTAGACATGAATGTACTGATATTTTTATTATTACCTTTGGCCCCATAACCCCTAAGTCAACGCCCTGCTGGCCACTCAGGTCCAGGCCGGGAGAGCCTTCTGGTCCCGAGATCTTGGCTCTGCTGTGGCCGCGACGTGTAGTCTAAGTTAAGTCTGTATCATTCTATTCACCAACAAAGACTCAGAAAGTCAGACATGGGGGTGAAAATCTGCTAGATCAGAGAAGCTGAGAAGCAATCAGCCAACCTTGCTTTTTCGTCTGGAGGTCCAGCAAGACTCTTCACTGACCCCAAAACCAAAAAGAAATGCCAAACTCAAGTGCCTGCCTGTTTTTTCCTGTGGGGCTTCTCTATGGCCAATTCCAGTCAGCTAGTCCATAGCCCTGCCCCCAGATTCAAGGTAAACTTTATTTAACAGCCTCAGAGTGTCACAGAGCACTCAAACTCCAACAACCTGGATGTGGTGCCCTTTGTTCATAATCCTGGGGCCAAGGAGGCAGAGACAAGAGGATCCTTGGGGGTTGCTGGCCACCTGGCCCAGACAAACCCAAGGTAGAAAGGGTTCTGAGAAGCAACACTCATGATTGGCCTCTGGCCTTCATACACATGCACACACACACATGCCCAGGCATATGTACAGACACAGAGAAAGGGAGAGAGAATTAAACCAACAATAGTGTGAGTCTCAGGAGGAAGGATGCTTGAAAGGCCCAGGATGAACAAAAGACACTGACCCCCAAAAGCATGCTGTCTGTCACTTACCAGCCTGTCAATCAGCTCGGGTCTCTAGGTGATCGTTAAGAGCTTCTTCTAAAACGGACCAGCAGCACACAGAGTTCAGCAGCGCACAGAGAAAGGAATGCACAAGCAGGGACAGGTGCGAGCTCAACCCATTCTTGTCACTGCAGAACCAAATGCCATACTATGTACCCCTGCCCCCTAAGTGAGAACTCTTGCATTTTAACGTTTTGTGTCTACTCTGGTCTTCTTGCCAACACAAGTCACTGGGTCGAGCCGAGATTCTTTTGTCTGTGAGTTTATTTACTTGTTTACTTATTATGGTGCCAGGAATGGGCCCAGGGCCTCACATATTCCAGTCAAGCACTCTGTCATCACACCTACAGCCGCTAGCCCCAAGCTTGGTCCTTTTTAACGCCTGGATTTTACACGATTGATTTTCATTTTTTCGGAACTCTCAGGTTCTGTTGTTACCCCCCACCCAGGCTGGAAGAGGGCAGCAGGTCCTGTGAAGCCTCAGGTGCCCGTCAGCTGCCTGATGTGAGTGCTGGGAACCAAACTCTGGTCCTCTGGGAGAGCAGGAAGCACTCTTAATAGCTGATCCATCCCTCCAGTACACAGTTTGCTTTGAGATAAGGCTACATTACCATGTCAAGGATAATCTCAAACTCAGGATCCTCCTCCCTCAGCTTCCCAGGTGCCGGTCTTCGGGACATTTGTATCCCAGTGTTCCTTTGGATTGCAGGGTTCTGTCTTTCAGAAAATCTCTTTATCCACATTTCTGTGTCTTTCCTGCAAGTGTTATCACTATAAACAGAGATGGGAGCCTTTCACCTGTTTGTTTAATGGATTCTTAATTCAAAATTACTGCACATTCACATGTGGCTGAAAGGGGACATAGGGACTTCAGGTACTCTTTATCGAAGTCCTCTCTAGGTTAATTCCTCATAGCCATGAGAGGTATCCGCACCCCAGCCAGGATAGCTGCATTGTTGCAGTCAAACCTTGGAATGCCTTCAGCAACACAGACTTTCTTTCTGCATGTGTACAAATGGTGTGTATGTGTGTTTATGTGTGTACATGTTCACATGTGTGTGGGTGCATATGTGTGAGGATTAGTGTGCATGTGTGAACACCTATGTGTGGAGGCCCCAGCTTGATGCTAGATGTCTTTCTTGATCCATCCTCACTTTAGTTACTGAGACAGCATCTACCCTGAACCCAGGGATTACCTACCAATCACAGCTAGTCTGGCTAGTTAGTTTGCCCTGAAGATACCCTAGCTATACCTCCCTAGTATTCGAATTAAAGATGGCCTTCAAGGCTATCGGGCTTTTTGTGGATTCTGGATGTCTGATCTCTGGTCCTCATGCTTGTGAGGCCAGCATCTCATCCACTGAGTTGTATCTCCAGCCTCAGGAAAGGCTTTCTTCTGCTCTCTTTCTTTTCAGCCACGCCCAGTTCCCCTCCTGTGTTCACAGCTCCTTAGGCCCTGGTAAACATCGATCTAATCTCATCTACACCTTGACATTGCAAGGGTGTTGCATAAATGGGGTCATCTTGTCTGCTATCTTCTGACTGGCTGTTTTCATTCATTGTGAATCCTTTGACATCCACCCTATGAATCAGTTGTGGCTCCTTTTGGTTGCTTCTTAATATTCCATAGCCTGGAGGTATCACATCTTAACCACATGCCTTCTGAAGGACACCAGGTAGCTTCTGGTGTGAGACCATTGTAAACGAAACACCAGTATAAATATTTTCAGTTCTTTGATTAAACAGAAAGTTCCTAGATCATATGGTACTTATGTGGGGGGATGTTTAAGAAGCTGCTAAATGATTTTCTGGACCATTCTAGTTTTCCTTCCAGGGAAGTCTGAGTGAGCCTGTTTCTCTCCACACTCACCAGCATTGGGTGATGCCACTGTCTAGCTGTGGGTGCAGACTGCTATCTTGTTGTTGCTTTAATTTGTACTTCCCCAGTGGGCAGTGGATGCTGGCCAGCCTCTTGGTATGCTCCTGAAAGGTCTCCTTAGTGAATTGCCTTCATATCTCTCTGGTCTTTGTTTACCAATTGGATCATGTGAGGTGTTTTCATTTGTTTACAGTTTAATTTTGAGAGCTCTGTGTGCTTTCAATGACAGTCCTTGATCAGATAAATATGTGGAGTGCAGAGATTTTCTTTTACTATGCAGGCTTTTATCTTTTCTCTTTTTCTTTCCTTTTTTCCTTATACAGCATCACATTATGTAGCCCTGACTGTCCTGGAAATCTCTCTGTAGACCAGGCTGGCCTTGAACTCACAGAGATCCCTTTGCCTCTGTCTCCCAAGTGCTGGGATTAAAGGCATGCACCAAGAATTTTTTTAATAAAATATTTTAATTTTAAAGAATTCTAATCATTTTTATTGCTTGAGCATTTTATGCATGCATACAATGCTTTTGATCAAACATTTCCCTAATCCTCCCCCTCCAATTCTTTCCCTATCTCCCCACCACTTTTGATTCCCAACTGCACATGTTCTACTTTGAAACCCACTGAATCCCCTCAGTGCTGTATGTATGGATGACCTTGCTAGGACCAAACACCTGAAGAAAGTGGTCTGTCCTTCTAGCGTCAATACCAACAGCTTCTCAAAGAGGGGTGGAACTGCATGATGCCCATGGGATTTTGGCTGCTGTGATCGTGCACAGGTCTTGAGCATGCATCACCGTCACTGTGACTTCAAGTGTGTAACTCTCTTGTCCATATCTAGCAATACTGTTTCACTCCAGTGTCTCTGGCTGTCTGCACCCTGGTCCATGTTGATCCTTGAGACTTGATAGGAGGGTGTGCTATAGATGTTCCATTTAGAACTGAACACTCCATAGTCTCCTCTTCTCTGTATATTGACCAGCTGTGGGTCTCTGTATTAATTGTCATTTATTTCAGAGAGAAGTTTCTCTCTTGAAGGTTGAGAGATGCATTCATCTATGGGGTATAAAGATAAAGACTTAGATTCATTACTATGTCCACCCAGCAGAAACAGCCATGGGTTTTTATCTCAGTCAACTGTGTCCAGTGCAAGTTCCATCTTGTGGAGCAGGCCTTAAATTCAAGAAGAAAGTACTTGGTTACTTCCATAACATTCATGCCACTATTGCACAAGTGGGCATATCTTTTCATGCCAGTCACTATTGTAGCTCATAGAGTTCACACTGATTAAGAGTACTGATTACTGGAAATGCATTTTGCATAGCAAAGGGAGCTGCTGGCAGTTGATAGCTTCTAGGGGAGTGAGAATCACTTTTCTTTATGAGTATGTCTACCATTGGATTCTCATATCCCAGTGGATGGCCCCATGCCTGCAATATGCTTTCTCATGAGGACTGCCAACCCAAAAATAATGACATGGAGACTTAGTATTAAATATGAAAGCTCAGCTTTAGACTTGTCCCACTGGCTCTTATAACTTAAATTAACTCATTTACATTAATGTTCGTTCTATCACGTGGCGTTACCTCTCTTTCATTTTGTGCTTCTTTCATTTTCCTCTTTATGTCCCCTGGCATCTCCTGTGCACCTAGATTTTCCTCCTCTTCATCTTTGCTGTCTACATCTCCAGCCTAGCTATTGGCCGTTTAGCTTTTTATTACGCCAATCACAGCAAGTACATCTTTATACAGTGTACAAATATCCCACAACACATGCCCATGCCCATATGGGCAAGTTTAATTGTACCCAGTGGGTATAATAATAATTAATAATACTAATAAAGTTTTTAATTCTGGTTAAGTTCAACTTAATGATCTTTCCTTTTGTAGATTGTGTGATTTGGTCACAATTTTGCTTGTCCTTATATGCTGAAGACATTATGTGCTTTTCCACAAATTATGATTTTACTTTTAAGTCTCTTGCCTTTTGGGAGTTTGGAGATTGCATATGGTGTTAGGCTTAGGTCATTTCGGTTTTTCTGACCGGCCTCTGAAGGTTCTATTGTTCATTACCAGTTAATCCAAGGCTGCTCTCAGTAACCGAATTGCTATAGTGTTTCCCACAAAATTGGTACCTCTGTGTGTGGATTGTCTGTGGCTTAATTCTCTTTGCTGTTCCATTAACTCATGGGTCTGTTTTTCTGTCAATAACATATAGTTTTGATGAGTATAACCATGAAATTAATCTTGAAACTCTGTGGATGGAGTCTTTTTACATAATTTTTTTAGTTATTTCTTTTACTTTCTAATATTAGAGTACAATTGCATTATCTCCCTCCTTTTCTTTCCTCCCTTTAACCTTTAAATCCTCTCATATACTCCTCCTTCCTCTGTTTCAAATTTGTGGCCTGGTTTTTCATTAATTGCTGCTAATACACACATGCACACCCATAAAGTCTCATCCATGTGACTGCCTAGACATGAGCTGAACAAGGGCAATAACACTAGACCGTGTGTGTGTGTGTGTGTGTGTGTGTGTGTGTGTGTGTGTGTGTGTGTGTGTGTTTTAGGAACTCAGAAGGTAAGAAAACTTGACACAAAAGCCAGCAATCTGAGTTCCATCCTCAGAACCCACAGGGTGGAAGGAACAAATTGACTCCTGAAAGTTATGTTCTCTGACCTCCACTCATGTGTCTTGGTACATGTGCTCACACATATGAATATCTACACACATGCACACACACATAGTAAATAAATGGAATGCCTTTTTAATAGTTGTAGCTGGTCTTCTCCCATGCATTTTCACTTCACTTTAGAAATGATCTTTTATGTATCCCACAGAAGACCTCACTGGGACACTGGTTGGAGCCACATTACCATTGTTTCTCAGAGTGTCCATGACTTTGCTCTGTTGATCCGTGAAGGGTGTCTGTCTGTCTGTCCCACCTTGTCTTTAGACACAATTTTACTTCATTCATCAGTGATGCAAGCTTTGTAAATAGAATTCTGTGCACTTTACTAGCCCTTACCAGCTTTATTTTCTTTGTTTATTTGAGGAGGTTGCTCATTTGTTACCGTTTTTTGAGACAGGGTTTACTCTGGGGCCCAGGCTGACCTGTATCCTGTGGCAATCCTCCTGCTTCAGTCTCTCAGATAATGTTTTGGTTTGTTTCTGGTGTTTGTAAGCGGTGTTGTCCTGTAAATTTTAATTTACAGGGGGCTCCTGAAATATTAATACCAGTGCATAAAAATGTAATTCATCTTTCTATTCCTCACATTATATGGTTTAGCTGCATTTACTCATTTCTAGAATCATTTTGTTGATTCTTTGGAAGTTTCATATTTAAACTGTTACTCTCATTGTCACTCCTAAAATAAAATGCTTGCTTCCCACATTTCCACATCATCGTCCTGGTGCATATCTCATCGAAACAGAATGCAGCTGGAAGTTATTTGGTCTTATTCCCATATACAGAAACTTTTATACAAGGCAAGTTTCACTTATTAGCATTTGCTATCTAATGATAAATTCAAATTGACTCTGATAATTCTATTTTCCCACTTTCCGTGTTTTCCTTGAGTGGTTGTCTGTGTTTGCTGTTGAGCCAAAATGCCTGACAGAAGCAACATGGAGGAGGAAGGGCTTATTTGTTCTTGTGGTTTCAGTATGTCATGGCAGGAAATGCCTGGTGGGGGTAATGGCATCACGGGCAAGTGGCAAGGGCTGCTCACACCTTGGCAGATCAGAAGGCACAGAGGTCAGGCAGGGGTCAGGACAGATAGAACATTCAAGGCTCATCTCCTGGTGACCATTTCTGCCAATTATCCCCCACATGTCTAGCCTCCCAAACACTGCCACAGCTGGAGACCAGTGTTCGCACTGGCAGCCCATGGGAGACATTTCCTAACCATGACACCACCTGCTTACTGACTGACTTTTGTTGACTTAATGGGGTTGTCCCTCTTCATTGTTCAGGTGGTTTTCCTTTGAAATGTATACACAGCTAAGCAAAATCTAGTTAGTGTGATTCATTCCTTCTGCAATAAATACAAGGACTGTGGAAGAGTTAATCCCTCCCCTGCATCTCACAGCACCGCTGTCTCCTATTGGGCTGTTATGTTGTTTCTAAGCCTATTGGCATGCAGCCTCACTGGGAGGCGTTTCCTATAACTGTCTGGGCTGTTAGTTTGTCTCTGCTCAGTTTCTATAGCGGCCCTTTTCCTGACTCAACATTCTTATACATGCAGAGCTTGTCTTATTTTGCTGCGTGCGTGCGTGCATGCGTGTGTGTGTGTGTGTGTGTGGCAGGGGGCTGTAGACTGAACTATATCCCTAGCTTGATGGCTTCTTCTTGCTGTTTTCCCATTCTTCCACAGAGGAATGTTCTTTTATTTAATGGATTCACTAAGGTCCAAGATTGAGGGACTTCCTCCCTCTGTCCCTTCAGTTGGCCGCCTCAGTAGATTCATGGTGTTGGGATTCCCTTTGAATATGCTTAAATGCTCAAGTATCCATTTGGAGTCCCTGGTGGCTAAAGGGGCAGAAATTACTGTCAATCACAGAAGAAAAAGGGCTCTTAGGCCAAATACACCCTGACATTTAAAGGGAGCCCTTCCTCTCATGGGGACACTGGACTGAGTTCTCTGCCCTCTCTCCCTCTGTCCTTGATCTTGGGTTGGTTCCTTTCCTCAGTCTGATCTTCTACAGAAAGCACACACAAACATATATCAAGTCATGTGTCCTATTAACATTTAATGATTTATATGGTCTCTCCAAGATACTCGGGTCTAGATGGAGCATTCTGTCTCCTCCAAGTGGTTAATCAGGGGGTCACTTGTGCCTTTGCTTCCTTGGGGTTGAGACCAGGTGTGACATCAGCTGTTCTGTCTTATCAGTCCATGCCTGGGTTCTGCATTCTGGCTGTTGTGCCTCCTCCTCATGACTTCCGTCTGAAGGGACACAAAGGGTCTGCATCTCATTTCCTTGACAAAATGTCACTGACATTATCTTACACATGTGCTGTACAGATAAGGGCAACTCACGTTAAACAGTCTGCTCCACTCACTTCGGGTTTACCAGCTTATGTCTTTATTTTTAATTCAGCAAAACTGTGGTCTTTGTCACAGAGGTGACAAAGCCAATCCAAGCCACTGGCACCAGAGGTGACAGAGTCACCTTCCACAGTGTGGGATTGTGATTCTCTCAAGAAATGGAGTCATCAGTGAAGAAAATAAAAATGCCATTCTTTCTTCTTCCAAGCATATCAAATCTTATTTGTTTTTGTTCAAAATTCCCCTACAATATCCAGACCTTCTGGGCACCAGCCTAGCCAGTCACTTGTGAGGAGTGAAGGTCATTTGCCCCTATGCACTTGACCAAGGCTTTGTGTTCTGTTTCTCCTTCCAAGTGTGACAGTGTAAATTTTTGTTCAACTATGTTGGTAGCAAGAATAAGGCCATCTCATGGGAGTTCTCTGATGCCGTCTTCCTGCCAGGCACAGTGCCTTGTGCTCTGCTTAGCTCCTGTCCCCAGCCCTTGGGACAGCCCCACAGGACACGTGTGGCACAGCTTGCTTTAACCCCAGCACTATGGGGGCAGAGGCAGGAGAGTCTCTGTGAGTTCGAGACCAGCCTGGTCCTCAGAGCAAGTTCTAGGACAGTCAGGGCTACACAGAGAAACCTTGTCTAAAGCCCTCTCCTTAACTACCCTCCCTGATCCTGCAAAACAAAACAACACACACACACACACACACACACACACACACACACACACACCAAAACAAAACAAAACAAAAAACTACTTTTCTAAAATCTCCAACCTTGGAAAATTTCTAGCAGGATTTTGCTTGGTTTGTATCAACTCTGAACTGAGCTTAGATGTCTGCCCATTGGATTTCTGTCCAGCTGCCAGAACACTGGGAGCTTCTGTGTTCACAACCCCAAGAGCTCGACAAACTGCCAGACTGTGGTAACTCTGCTCTTAACCTGCACTGTGCAGGGAAGGAAGTGCGCTCCCCAGGGGGATGTCTCTGGCAGGCTTCATTTCTGCTCAATCCCACAACCCTTTAAAGAAGGGAGGGGGAAGCAGGGCTAGAGAGAGTCTCAGTTAGCAAAGCATTCCTTATGAGGACCTAAACTTGATTTCTAGAGCCCACAAAATAAGAAAGAAAGAAGAAAGAAAGAAGGAAGGAAGGAAGGAAGGAAGGAAGAGAGGGAGGGAAAGGAGGGAGGAAAAATGGAGAAAAGAAGAGAAAGAGAGAGGGAGGAAGGGAG